>WAAE01006629.1:0-29931 GCA_013400495.1 Nicator chloris | reverse complement strand
TCGAGAGAACGAATCTACAGCCAAGCTTATGCAATCACAGATACAGGGAATGTCTTAGATTGGAAAAGACCTCTGAGTCCAAATGATGAGAGTTTAGTGGGTATAACTGAAAGCACAAGCTGTAAAAAATTTCTAGAAGAGGCAATTTTCTCTCAGCTTGCAAACTGCTTTTAACCAGGAAGAACGGTGCCACCACCTGGACAATCCTGACATTTTCCTTTTACTGGATGGATGCCAATGCCATCCACCACACACCACATATTTAATGCGTCTGCTGGTGGTATTTTCCTTTAAATTTTATTTTTTTAACTGATCAGTTTTATTTTAGAAAAGGAAGGATGGGGTTGGGATGGGTGATGGTTCTGGTTTTTTTACAACAGGCAGAATTCAGTGACTGGTAAAACTGTGGAGATTATTCTGGGAGTTACTGAAAAACACCTGAAGGACAATCGAGTCATCAGCCACAGCCAGCACGGCTTCAGAAGGTAAAGTCCTCCTTGTTAAAGTTAATTTCCTTTTATGACAAGATGACCCACCTAGCTGATCAAGGGAAGTCAGTTGATGTAATCTGTTGGGATTCCAGTAAAGCTTTTGGTACTGTCTCTCACAGGATCCTCTGGACAAAACGTCCAGCACACAGCTGGATAAACATATCATGGGATGGGTGAGTAACGGGCTCACGAGCCAGGCACAAAGGGGTACAGTGAAGGGGGTGACATCAGACTGGGGACCTGTCACCAGTGGAGTTCTGTACAGCTCCATCCTGGGTCCTGTGCTGCTCAACATCTTCATAAATGACACAGACACAGGACTGGAAGGGAGACTAAATCTTCTGATGACACTAAGTTGGGAGGAGCCATTGACTCCCTTGATGGCAGAGAGGCCCCAAAGAGATCTGAACAAATCAGAGGCTGGGCAACCACCAACTGTATGAAGTTTAACAAGGGCAGTGCTGTATTCAGCACCTGGGATGGGGCAACTCTGGATGTACTGACAGACTGAAGAGGAGGAGGTTGAAGACTTGCTAGAAGCATCCATGCAGAGATATCCTACCCATCCTCAGTGGGATGTCCTCAAATCACCACACAACAGTGAAAGAAAAATGATATTCCAAGGAACATTGAAACTGGTCTCAAAACGAAGGCCTATTGTTTGGTGAAACATACCACATTGTGTTCCACTACAGCAGGAGAAAGTCGTTTTCTTTTATTACGCAAAAACACAAAATCCATTTTTTCAGGGCTGTGACCACTTCCTCTCTGCATCATTGCAGAATGGCTCATCTGTGAGGCTGTTTGATCAGCAAGCACTGGCAAGTCTTCACTTCCTGGAAAAGTGAAGAGAAAGTAAAGCACATCAGAAAGTTTCCCACTGCATTAAATGCTTCACTACAGTAAAAACAGGCACACTCATCCTTTTTTTTTAAACTTTCAGACTGCTTGATTATTTGAAATTTGTTTACCAGCATATTATCACACAGTTATCCAATTAATTTACATCAGAAATGACAAATTCAATTTAATATTGTTACATAATTATATTAAAAAAAAAACAGTATAAGTAATACTGACCTTGTGAGCATAAATGGCTAAGAAAAAATTAAAAAGGTGTTTTGCAGCATGCAGGGAGAAATAAAGACCTAGATCTCTATCTGCATGATGTTGAGCTTGCTCTGACAGCTTCTTACTGTAGGCAAGAAAATACAAGACGAAAGTAGAAGAAACTTGCTTGGACAGACAGAATGAGATCTGAAGGAAAGGTACTGCTCTACAAGATATCGGTCTAAGGTAGTGGTTGAATAAAACCAATCAGAGAAAATTTCAGTTCAAAGTTCAATAGTTACATTTGAGATAAACCTGTGGTGTGTTTCACTCATGTATCTCACTATACTTGATTTTAACCAGACAAAATCTAATGCTAATATACCCAAAGATAACAAAACCATATTTTACCTTTTAAGAAGCAATTGCTCTCATCATGACTAATTTATTAATAACGAAATAATTACTCATGTCCTAAAACCAAGGTCAGCAACTGCCTATGACAGCTTCTTGGGGAGAAGGTTTAATTTTGGTGGGGTTGTTTGTTTATTTTCAGTAACAGAGACAAAACCCCAAGTAAACCATCCAAACCATCCTCCACTCCCAAATTTGTTTTTAGATGTAAACATACAGAAAACTACAGAATACTCTACTCTCAATTAGAAGACCAAAAAGACTAAAGGTTCTCAGAAGCATCCAACAACACTAGGAAACAGATGTAACTTGTGTCTATGAAGAGAAATACTGACAGGATTCTCTATAAAGTTAACTGGCTGGAAAAAAAAATATATCCCCCCAAACTAGAAAGTGCCTTTACTTAGTTACAGCAATTTTCCTCACTGACTTGGTAATACTGCTACAGGACTTAATAAATGCTCACAACAGCTATGAATAATTTTTGTCTAGGCCAATGAAGCACTGGGTAAGACTTCTTGAGAGACTTTGATCTTGCATGTTAAAACAAATACAGTGAATTTGAGACAATCACAATGGCTACTTACCGCTAATAATTTATCATCTTGAACAACCATCCCGCTATCATTACACATCAGCATCTTCAGTACTAAGTTGCACTGGATAGATTATCTAAAAACCTAATTTTTTAGGCTCGGTTCTTTCATGACAATAGTTTTCCAAATTGCTTCCTAATTTATTCCTAGGTCTACTTACCTTTACAAGTAAGCAAAAAGTTGTCTTTTTAAAAGGTAATATTTTAGCAGGCTCACCATTTATAAGGACCTCAAAAGTAGTAACTAAAAGGCACTCTTTAAAGGCACTGCCAAGCAATTTCTATAAAGTAGCTTTCTAATAAAACGTGTTTTAAAGTACAGGTAATATAGAAAGCACTGAATCCAAAACCACAGAACACACAGCATTAAAACTAGCCATTAACTATCATATCACAATAAAAATGAACAGTAATTACCATAGGCAAGTTGACTCATGTGGTGAACAGCACTATTTGTTTCAGAGTTCTGTTGCACTGGCATGAAGCTTTGGGTGGACAGTCCGTTGTCTCCATGGTCCATGATCACTCCTTCATCCTCTTCCTCAGTCTTCAGACACACATAATCTATTAGCAGATGCAGGAAGAGAAACAGGTAAGACTGCAGGCCATTCTGTGCATCAGGTGACAATGGTAGTGCCCGTATCACACCTAGCATTATCTCAATTGTACCACAGGCTATTATAAATTTGGCTTCACTTTAGTGTCTAAATGCAAAGTCACTTTTAAACACAGACACTGAGGTTTTAACACACTAAAATGGAAGCAGCTTACTATTGTTTGGATGGTGGGATTTCTGAAATTATACAGCACCCAGTTCTCCCTAAAGTGTGCAGCTTCAGGGGTTGTAGTTATAAGCCAGTAACAAGCACTTCTACAAACTCCACTGTTTGCATATTCAAGCGCATGAAAAAGTGTATTAATTTGGTCTTGAAATTTTACTTTCATAATTAAGATTTGCTTAATACACTTGAAACAAATTAGGCTACAAATCCTAACCTTATACTTGGTATTCAGATCAATCCAAACATTGGCTCCCAATGCAATACTGTGCAGAAACACTGAATGGCAAATCTCCAGTACCAGATTTTTTCCAACTAAACACACTACGTCAAGAGAGAAATGGTTTCAGAATAACTGTACTATAGTTATTATTGCTAGATCCAGTGTTTTTGACAGGGTTGGGGAGGGAGTGGAATTTATTTTTTAAGAAACAAATTAATGGAAGGAACCTTATCAAGTTAGGAAATAAAACTTAAATTCAGCCAGCACACATGCACAACACTCTAACCATGCATAACACAGGCTGTGTTTTCCACAGGGTCTTTGCCCTGTTCAGTGTGCAGGATGGACCGAACTCCAGGAATGAATCAGAACTGTATGAGTAGAATAGCAGTCTGGGTCTCTACTCTCACATAATCAATTCACAAATCCTGCTCTCTTCCAATTTGTAAAAGAGACCAAAAGGTAAAAATGAAGTTGAATTCCACAGGTCATTCAGTTTCCCCTCTGGCCAATACTCCCATCTAATTCAAATGACCTAATACAGCAGGGTTTGGATTTGGCTGTCATCGGATTAAGAAACTGATGGTCTGTTCAGAGACAACCATCAACTGCCATACAGTCAAGGGCTTTGTTTATAGGTGTAAAAAAAAAGCCAAAAAGCTACCTGGGGCAGAGCTGACCTGTACAAAGGAGTTGAGCTGAGGACACGCTCTAGGATATGCTGCCAACAAGAGAACAGCTCTTAACCAGTTTTCATCAGCTGTATAGAAGTAAACAACAAGCTTACTCATGAACTTAATTTAGGTGCAGCTTTTAGCAATACACTTCAGTGATACTGACTGAAGTTCATTGCAGGCTAACATGAGTTGTTAGCGTGTGCTGAATTATTTAACTGCCTCACAGGCACAAATTTCTTTGTTGACAATCACTTGGTATTCCACCTACTTCGGGAGAGAATTAATGAAGAGTCAGTAAAAGTGCATCTGCATCGAAGCAGGAGGGATGAGAATCCTCTCTGCCAATTTCCCCAACCAGGATGTCAGATTAGTGCACGGTCTGACAAATGCCCTACTTACAGCTGGGTCTCTGCTGTCCTGCAATCCTCTTTCTATCCCAAACTAGACAAAGCAATGCAAATTGTATGTTATTTATGCAACCCTAAAAAGCACGGATTTTACCTGTATATTCATAACCTTTGCCACAGATCTCATGCCTCAGTCAAATAACATAAGCAAAACAACCCTACCTGATCAGCAACCACATCACTCAAATCTACAGCAGATAGAGTGATGAGTACAGGAGAGGGAAAATTCTGTGCAAGCAGCACATAGCGAAGACATGGCAATGTAAAAGCAGCTCCATGTGGAGTAGAGGAAGACCAGTATGATCAGAAGTTAAGACAGTTTCTTCAAGTGGTTGATACTGAAAGCAAGGCTCAGTCTTCCATACCCTATACCACCCTCCCTTAACAAGTTTCAAAATCAGAATTTCAACAGTGCAGTGGACTCTGAGCATGAAGTGTTTCCAAAGCCTGCATCTACAGCAACTCACAGCTGGAGAACAAACACAAACCAAACAGGAAAACACAGAAAGGAAAACCACCTCCATTAAAAAAACCCAAACCAACAAACCAACCTACAATATATTTCTACAATGATGCGGAAGCAATGCAGCAACAAGCAGTAACCTCTCATTTTAACCTCTTAGGTGATGGCCAGGATCCTCCTCATCCCCATGCCTTTTAATTTCCACCTCCCATTGCTGAATGTGGCTGCTTTAACACACAGAAAGGAAATTCTTCTGTCTTCAGAACAGCACTTTCACATGGACAGTTAAGAAACTTGGAGATATACAAGTATATATACTTTGAATATATCACCCATTTCCAAGAAAGCTTATTAGTATGACTGGTCACACTGCAACAGTAAGAAAAGCAGCTCCAAGAATGCAGACTCACCTGCTTTATGTCAACCACTTCTTCCTTTCCCTAATGCATTCTAGTTGCCTGGTCTCCAAAGTCAGTAGACAAACTTAAATGTCTTTGCTGTAAATCTGACTACATTCATCAGCAAGAGGAATATGTATGTGACCAAAAATATTTTATTTATAAGACTGCTGAGGATTAATGAAGTTTACTTATTATACATTAGACTATTTTTCACACCTTCAAAAACTTGTGACAAGAAAAAAAAAATCAAGCTATTTATCCATAATCTGAAAGACACTGCAACTTAGTCCTCTAAGCAATTCTAAATATTTCTGATGTTTCCTTAGAGTGCCAGGAATAGAAACTATTACCACACATACATAGCATCAAACACCTGACTCTCAGGTAGAAACCACAAACTGTCAAATTCTATGGATTAATTTGTGCTCCTGAAAAAGAAATAAAAATGAAGCCATTAAGTGTTTTTTTACTTCTGACTTGGATGAAGATATAACTGCATTTCTCGTGCCAAGTTAGTAGTTTATATACATTAACTCACTCCACTAACCAAAAATTTCATGACATAGATATTTAGATGCTTCCAGTAAGTCTTGAAAGGAAATTATAAAATTAAAAGGTGTGACTAACAAAATATTTCAGGTTTACGTATTTCAAACATGGCTTTTACTGTGAAGTGAATTACACATTAGCAAGACTTACTAAATAGGCTGATCTATCCAATAATTGGATCAAGTTATCAGTTTAGGAGAATTCTGAATTTCTGTTTGAAAACTGAAGAAAGAGTCATCTAAAATTAGAAAACATAACCAAACTAATTTCCTTTTTAGACTCAATGGATGTTCTGAGTTATACGATACAGGCTATGACTTAGAATTTTCAGTAGAGCCATAGGATCTGATAAAAGCTCAAAGTTCATAAAAAAATATATGTTGTACAGAAAACCATTTATGGACAGAGCAGTCCAGTGAAATGACCATATTAAAAAACCAAGATTGGAAGCGATCTTTCTAACTTCTGAGATACTTAAGTTCATCATTGAGCATTCTTTCATCAGGAGACTGTCTTCACTTCTGCACAAAATTACCAGGTTGAAGAATGTTAAAGGCACTTACACTTCAATTATTTGCACCTAAAACTGTCCACCTCTGTGCCTAACCCTGTACGGAATTAAATTACAGCTTTTTATGCAGCACTGTGAAGCCAAGCATCACAAAGAATTTATTTCCAGTAACCAACAGAAATATATATTTAAAAGCCATTGGGACTTGCAAATGTGTTGGTATTAAACATCAAGAAACACAAAAACCAAGCAATCAAACAACAAACAAACTCAAACTCTTTCACAAGCAGAATTGAAATGAAAAACATTAACGCTCAAAAAAACTCTAGCAATTATGAATTACATACCAAAACAAATCAAGTAAAGCAACCCCACCCAAATAAATAAAGAACTTACCTGAGTTGAAACTAAGCCCCAAAAGGAGAAACAGCTAGCCTTAACTTGGATCATGATTAGATCCTGCGCTATTTATGGCATGACACTTGCGCTAACACGCACAAAAAAAGTGAACACACACAAGGGGGAGCCCAGGAACACCAGTGCCTTTCAGGGTTAGCATCATCCCATCACAACTCCAAGTAATCATTTGCCTATTAACTCGATCTCACTGCAGACATAACTGGGAGTTTTAAGCACATTTGTACATACTATGATAATGAGAGCTGTAAGCACAGAAATAAAACCAGATTTGATGCAACAGCTGAAGTCTGGAGACAAAATGACAAACTATTTTTTTCTTTCCCCAAGTATGTTACTAATAAAATACATCACATAAGAATAAGGAAGGACTTGTAAAGAATCAGACTTTACCTCATGAATACTCTTACTTGTTGCAGAAACACAAATATAAGCGTCCATCACGTACAGAATGGTAAAGGGAGGTTGATGAGAGAGATGGTTGAAAGCTCCAATTAGTACTAAATCCTATCTCAACCTCTACTACAGAGTTCTTGGAGGGCTTCTTGCAAAATCACTGAAAACTCTGCACAGACATCTGGTGGGTTTTCCTAATATTCTAAGAGTTCAGTTATACACACCTCTGTATTTCTGTAAACATTATCTCAACACACCCAGCTGCAACAGCCAGTCATGAAAGCTCTGTGTAAGTCAAACCAGATTTTACAAAGATGTTTAAATACTGCACTTAGGAAAAAACAGTGGCGCTCACCTCAAGTCACATCCTTGAATTTATCATACTTATGATTATTTTGTCCTTCCTCTAGATGTGTTGTCAGGAATCAGAGGCACCAGAATACTCTACCAGACATAAAATGCTTAATATCCTCTGAACATTGAAACAGTTAATTTATAATGCTGTTGTCAGAATTTGCAACAAACTAAGACAACAGAAAGGAATGTTACGCTCATACAAATCAATTACTGTGCAGAGAACCAAAATAATAAAAACAGATTCCCTGTACCTTTACATTTCCTATTTAGATCACTGAGATGATAAAACCATTGAAAGTCAAGGTAAAGCCACTCTCACACAAAGACTTTTGGTGTTTAAGATGGGAGCTCACACTGCACGTTTTGATTGAACAGTATTATTAATGGCATATCTTTTCTATTGCCATGGATTAGTACAGGCTTAGAATTTGCTAGGATTACTGAGTTACAGACAAAGCCAATCAGGAAACAGAAGAATACAGGACTAAGGCGAAGGACCAACAAATACATCATTGTGTATGTTTAATAAAGATATCACAATTACTATGCTCCCACCCTCCTGACTCAGTCCTACCCCTTTAATTCATGTTGACACTTGCAGAACTGCACAGTGAACTGGCTATTTCGTAATAAGAAAAGTTCCTTGAACAGTGAAATCATACAAGAAAATTTGGCATCCGAGCAAGACACAACCGGAACTTCTTTAGAGGGTAGGTCTGCGACTGCAACAACCTAAATGGGCATAAACTGAGTCTGTATAAACATCACTCCTCTGAAGGGCAAGACAAAGCACGTAACTGGCATAAATAGACCTGTTTGGTCCAAAGTCAAGGTGTCTGCAGTCTAAGACACTTAAATTGTGCTATGCACTGTGCTTTCTGATAAGACAACTCCTTAGGTCAGGTCTCTCTCTTTAGAACCAGGACTCATCTCTTCCTTAGTCAGGTTTTGTATCTGAGTAACTGCAGCGCTGGGTGAAGCTGTCGAAGCCGAGACCCTGCAACATTTTGGCGCTACGGTCTGCTGCCATTTGAGGACTATGGAAAGCAAAAGCTCCCCCCATCATCAACACTGGAACTGAGGCAACCAAGCTGCGGCTGGGCCACACTGCTTCCGAGCACTAAATTCCCGGAAAGTCCTGTCCCAGGAACACGCATTCCCGGGGAGAGCCCCTGGGTCGTGCCGGGCCTGCACGCCGTGCGGGGCAAAGAGGCACGGCGCAGCCCCGTCCGCCGTGGGGAGCGAAGAGGCGCGGCGCAGCCCCGTCCGCCATGAGCCGCGCCGGCCGCGTCCCCGCCCCGCGAGCCCCCGCCGGCGCTGACGCGACGCCGACGGGCAGGAGCGGCAGCCAATGGCAGCGCCCGCCGCGCGGGAACGGGCGAATAGCGACGGGCGCGGTGGGCGTCGTCCGCCCGGCTCGGTAGCGGGCGTTGGGGCTGTTGCGAACGATAAGGGAGGGTTCCCCGCACCGCGGCGGCGCCGCGTCCCGCCCGCTTCTCTCGGTGGGGCGAGCCGGCCGGCCGGGAGTCTTACCCTCCTCGGACATGGCTTGCTGGGGTGGCTGAGCGCTGGGTCCTCCTCGGGCGGGTTGGGCAGCGGAGCGAGCCGGGGCTCGGGCACGGGCAGGTGTGGCCGGAATGCGGCGTTGGAAACGGAAGCGGCTTCTCCGACGTGAGCAAGAAAGTGTTTTGGAGCAGTGCGGCTGCGCGCTGGGCGCGGGGGGCGCGCCCGGGAAACGGGAGCGCGGGGGTTGTGCCGCCCGCTCCTTCAGCAGCCATGGCTTGCGCACAGTAATCCGCCCGCGAGCGAGACAACGAGCTAGCCAAACAGCCGGTCCGCTCCCGCAGTGGCCAGACAGCCAACTGGCCAGCCAAACAGCCGGTCCGCTCCCGCAGCAGCCAGCGAGCCAGCTGCCCCACCCCCTCAGTATCCGACCAGTCCGTCCGCTCCCTTAGCAGCCGGCCAGCCGGCCCGCTCCCGCAGCAGCCCTGTCGTTCCCGCAGCAGCTAACCAGCCAGCCGGCCCGCTCTGGGAGCAGCTACTCCGTCGGCAGGCCCTTTCCTCCAGCAACTCGGTTGACGTACGCTGCCGGGTGCGGCTCTCGAGTTACAGAAAATGCCCGGGGCTTTCTGCACGCCCCTCTCGGCTCCCTGGCGCTGCCACACTCCCTGCTAGCCGAGGCCACGCTGAGGGCAGGAATCTCCGGTTCATGCAGATTTTTTGGGCGCCCGGGGAATGCAGGGCTGCCGAGCTGCTTCCTAGGGCCCTGCGCAAGGGCAGAGCCTGTTGCCTGTGCCATTCACAGCTCCAGGTTTCAGGGTACAAACCCATCTGGTTCTCTTAGCACACCAACAACTCGAGTTTTGGTTGTCTGCAAAGCTCCGTATTTTTTTGACTCAGGGCTGGGGATGAGCAGGTCCAGGAGATGCCCTGCCCACATGCCCCGTGGGTGTCCTCATGCTCCTGGAGGCACAGGAATATTTCTGGGGGTACATTTTTGGGGAGTGGTGGAGAGAATCATAGAATTAATTAGGTTGGAAAAGACTTTGAGAAAATCTTTGAGAACATCCAGCCCAACTTATGACCTGACACCATGTTACCTGTTAATAGATGGGTGGTGATTGGCTCTTGGAAATGAGGGAGGGCTATTATGTGTGTTAAAACAAGTTTTATTCAGGCTTAAAGTTCTTTTGATGTGTGATTCTGTTGGTGTAGATTGTTTTTGGACCCCTTTTTGTTCTCCCTTTAATCCTTTCTTCTCCCCTCTGTATTGTTGCCACCAGACAACCCTGGTCATCACAGACATGTAGGGGAGGACGTGTACACATGCCCCTTGCATGAGGCAGCCGGGAATGGGGGAAGCTTGTCCGTGAGGGGACTTGGCGTGACAACACCTCAGCTCTAATCAAATTGCAAGAAGGTCTCCGCCCATGGACGGCAAAGAAGAGTTAACTGGCAGACTTTGGGAGGGACCAGGGATGTATAAGAAAGATGTTGGAATATGAATGACCATTTATGAAAATGTATTTGGCTTATAAAACACCAGGGGTATAAAAGGTGGAGCCACTGCTTTGTGGACAAGACTCTTGGGGGTGGCCACGTTCCCAGTGCTGTCCCTTTTGCTTTGTGGATTTGTTACTAGTTTTCAATAAAACTTCTCTTACTCATTCCCACTGGGGGTCTCAGTAATTTATTACATTATCGACTAAAGTATGAGCACTAAGTCATATTAAGTCTTGTTTTAAAACACCTGCAGGGATGATCACTCTCTTCCTGGGCAGCCCATTCCAATGTCCCAAATACAGTGACACAGTGTAAGAACATTGTATGTGGGTGGTTATGGGACCTGATCTACTCATGGCTTGGGGCAGCAAAGTGGCCTACAATAGCCTGCAGGATCAAAGAAAGTACAGTTCAGCAGCACTATGCAAGGCAAAAGAAGGGCAATATCTGCAGGTTCAACCAAGAGCTTTTAAAGAAAGTGAAGGAGACATGGAAAGTTCTGTTTAGGAAATAAATAAAAATCAGGGAAAGGGGTGGATTGAGGTGAATTGGAGAGGAACAAGACTGTGGTGACAGTAAATGTCTTTCTAGCTTTTCTCTGGGATAATGTGCATACGTGTGTGTATGGGCATCTGAGTGCAGTAATGGGAGTCACATGTCAGAGGGCCTATGTACCTATGGTGTAGTTCTGGAGTGAGTGCAGGTGTGTGAATAAATGTGTGAGCACTAGTGAAGGTAAAACTGGATGGTCCAGAAAGTAGAGAGGTGGCCCCAGAATCAGGGGTGTGTTTAAAGGTGGGACGATGGGGCACTGTGCTACTGAGGACAAGGGGAATCCTGGCCAGGTGCTGGAGAGACCGTAGAGCTGAGGGGGTCTCAAGGGGTGAGGGAGGCATGTGTCTAAGGGCAAAATCAAAGGGTTGTGGGGGATCCTGGATGCCCTGGACAACACTGGGTCCATAAGTCTCCTGAATTGCCTGCAGCTAGTTTTCCAGCCTGTGAGCACGCTGCCTTCTGTAGCTGAAGCAAGAAGGCTTGGTCAATAGGCTCCTCTTGATCAGGCCGCCCGTACAAGACATCAATCACAAAATTCCCTTTGTTGCCTTGGTCTGTGATTTTTACCCACAGGCTTTCTTAATTCTTTTCTGATGGTGGTGGCACCTTTGGTGCAACTGGATCTTTATTATCTTTAGCCTTTGGCTGGCTTTTGTGTGCAAAAGCTCTTACCTCTTGTGCAGATGGATATGGGGGATGAGGTGGGGGAAAAAGGGTGTTGCTTGCTATCCCAAGCATGGACTACCCTCCCTTGCTCCTTTCTTTACAACTGCTACCTTCTCCTTGATGGGGAATGGATAGATCCCCTTGATCTTGAATTATTTCTGGTGGCAGCTACAGTCTCAGGGAGGCTAGACCTTGGTTCTATCAGTCTGTCTCCCTTTCTGACTTTCTAATACTCCTTAAACATTTTTTAAATTGTAACATTTTTAATTAACAGTTGCAGCTTTTTCCCTTGCATGGTGCAAGAGACACTATTTTGAAGCGTCTAGTTCCTATCAAAGGACATTTATCTCCAAACTATTCATCACTTTCTGTAGCACTGTCTTTTGAGGAGTCAACCCATTTCTCAGCCTCTGCAGAAATGAAATGCAGTTTTGCAATACCAACTGGAAGGGGCTTTCATCTTCTGTTGCATTGAAGGTGGCTGCAACAAATATTTGGGTCCCCTGACTTCAGGGTGAGGGTGGTGTGAAATAAGGAGCAGAAACATTGGAGTGCCCGAAATGATAATTACTTTTTGTGAGAAATAGAAATAGAGATGATGCCCAGAAACCGAATGCAGTATAGGGACAAGCTCCAAAAGACCAGAAACAAGGGAGAAGTAACAATATATAGTCTTGGGCGTGGAACGTTCTAGAAAGAGTACCATATATGGAACACAAGTAACCAGTAGGGCAGTATAACTTGGACTAATTAACATAACAATTTCAAAGGCTCTTGGGAGGAGATCTCAGGCTCACCCTGAGTTAAATGAATGTTTCCCACGGCTTGAAGCTAAGGCTTGGCTTGTTACGGATGAAATTTTGCTGACCCTGCATCCCAGTCAGGCTGACTCCCGCAATCTTCACACTCTACCCAGTGTTCAAAATCCAAAGACATATGAGTATTCTGGTTCTGCAGTAAGGGGCACCATGCTCATTTTTTTCTCTTTCATGAGAACAGTAATAGCTTTTTTACTGTAATTTACGCACATAGACTTTTCTGCAAATATAGACTGACACAGCTCCATGTCAGGCAAATAAAGTTTGTCTCCCAAACAAGTGTGGAAGTTGGGCTGGCTAGGATAGGCAGTGGGCTGGCCTCGACCAGTCATGCAGGGCGCATAAACTTAAGGCCATGGGAAACAGGATGTTGAGAGGGAAGACATCTAGCGAGGTTACGGTGAGAAGAACAGGGTCATGGGAGTAGTTATGTTGATTAGGTGATTCCCTATTAGGCAGTGTTTCTAGTTCTTGTCTATGATTGATTTGTAACACTCGCTATGTAAGGTTATGTTTTGAGTTCACGTTGATGATTGGTTGCCTGCCCTCAGATGTAACCCTATATATTGTTGGGTTTACCCTATTGCTAGGTCTTTGGAGATTGTCCTGTATGCATGGCTTCTGCCCTTTGTTGTTTTGCTCATTATTGAAGTGTACTTTTCCAGGCTACTCCATCATTCCTGTCCCTATTTCATTTTGCCACTCCCGCCTGGTCCAGTTCTGAGGTCGCGACGCCGACCCAACAAACAAACACTTTATACTGATACAGGGTAGAGTCTTCTGCTTCCTTGGTTTGAACTACACAATCACATGGATGATTCCCAGAAGTAGTTTCAGAAAAATTAGAATTTTCAGTAGAATTTTATTGTGTTCATATTCTGTGGATTGGATACATTATCTAGACGAGCTGTATCTGCTTTATGCTTCTGCTTGCTGAGTGCTGGTTGATGCAGTAGCACAGGAGGCGATGTGGGGCTGCTGATGTTGGAGTTTGATGTAGGAGTTTGATGTTGGAGTTTGATATAGGAGTTCTGTGCTGTAGGCAGTAAAGGCTCCAGGTTCTTTGCATGACCCAGTACTTGGATGTGTCTGCATAATTTCTGAATCCTGTTACATATTCTGGATTGTCAATTTACCGGTCGGTAAACAGAATCTCAGGAGGAATATTGTATTCATTGAGCCACACCTTCATACTGGAAAGGCTGGTAACGCAGACTACTGGGTAAATCCGAGCTGTATTTCCCAAGATATGTGTTACTTTTGAATGATGTAGTTTACTTTTGTGATAAATAAAATGACTCACACTGGGGTTCCATTCAGTTTCATTATCAGTGGGTTTTTTCTCTATATACTACAAATTCCTCAGCCAGAGGAATTTGACAGACACTTAAACACTTAAACACTTAAGCCAGTAGTTGAAGCGGGTGATTGCTACTAACTTTGTAACTTTATTTAATTGTGACCTTAAAGACAAAACTGTCTTCCTCATTTGATGGAATTGCTACCACTTGAACCCTTTGAGAAAGAGTTCTCGCATAGTCAGTAAAATGCCTGTTGTGGTGTGCAATTCCATTCGGAATTGCGTTTATTTAAAAACAAAGTGGTTTGTCCTGTTCCCCCCTAAAAGCGTTTTCAATGGTTTCTCCCCGTGTGTCATTCACCCTTACCCCTCCCAGTTTTCCAGACCCTTCCCTGTCAGTCCAAGTTGGTCCCTGCCCCATCCCCAAATACAGTGTTCCTTCCCTCTCCCTCTGACATGTCAATCCCCTGAACCCACACCCTTCCTTCCAGCAAATTCTACCTTGTTTGGTTGCTGATAGGTTTGTTGGAGCTGGCCACTCCCGTGATTAGTTTTGATTTGTTAACATGCTGATGGATGTTTCATGTACCCCTCCCTTTCTCTTCCCTGATTGGATGGACAATTTCACATCCCCCTTGTTCCACCCCCCCCCTTTTAAGCTGTTGCACTCCCTTTGTTCAGTGCACTGTGGGTAGCTCCCGAGGCGGGAGTCTCTGCCACAGTGTTGCCTCCCTTCCTGTGCTAGGACAATAATCTAGTCTGGGGAACTGACAGCGTGTGGCACTCGTTTCTCCTTTGCTCCGCTCCGTCGTCGCTGATCCACCACAGCCCTCAGAGAAGACAGGATCTCGACAAGCAGTGAGGTGTTACGCGGACCACCTCCACTCTTGGTAGGCTCAAGCAGGAACCTCCCCGGAGGATTCCGGCAGCCCCCCCATACGCCGCGCCCCTTGGGGGTTCTAGTCGGTCGGACTGGGATAGCTGACTGCCTCCAGAGAAGGGCAGACATGACAAATGCCAGCTTCTCCACACTATTGTTTATCTATTACACAGCCAAAGCTTGCTGCATTTACAATGTGGAGAGGTAGTACTGTTGCCTGAATTGAGAAAGAAAAAGATTTTCCAGACAATATTAATATAGATAATACAAAAAGCAGATCTTTAATGGAAGCTTCCACGTGCCCCCATGGCTGTGGGCACAGTTGGAATCAATTTTGTACAATTTTTATAAGGTCAATTAATTAGTATATCTAACAAGTATTGTCAAATTAGAAGAGCAGTTGGTTAGGTCTTTTCTCCCCAAGTTCTCTCCCATCGGAGCCCTCCCCCGATCATCTAGCCCTCCATTTTGTTATGGTGATGTATGGTGCAAAACAAAGCATCCTTGCTGGACTAAAAAGTAAGACTAAACGGAATCTTCAGTATGTAGTAGAAGTGTTAGCTTACTGTTCTAAAAAGTAGGGGAGAAGGGTAGGAAGAGTATTAGAAGCTATAACCATGTAATAGTAGTCTACAAAGCTACAAGTATATGAGAAATGTACAGGAAGCAAAAATTTGTCGGCATCAGTACTGTCACACTTTCTGGTGTTTGTATACTTTCATCTGGTACATTCTGGGTCATGTTTACTTGTAAATTAATTTGAGGACAGTCTGGACACAAACTCCAAAATTTTAAGATAGGCACAAAGTGGTCTTGAAAGTTTCTTATCTTCTTCAGGTTGGAGCATCTTGGCAGTAAATTGCAAGATTGGCATGAGAAAAAAGGATTGGCTTGCCAAAAAAGAGAACTCACTGAATTAGATGAAAATTGTAGTAGTCAAATATCGGGTTTTTGTTTCCCAAGATATGACAGATGAGAGTCTTTTTTCCCTGAATGCCCCGTGGTGAAGCAAAAGAAGAGTCGAAGGCTGCCATTCCAGGTTTTCTTGGTTGTTTATTATTTCTTATCTACAAATTCTTTCTGTGCCTTGCGAAGGTCTCACAGCAAAGGCATGAAAACGACTCCCTTGTCCACGACAGGCGGGCAGAACTTTTATACTACTTTCTACGTATCTTTTATTTACCCTTAATCACCAATACCTACTGCTAATGTTAAACATGTCATCTTTATCTTACACCAATCCCCATGAGACACTACAGCAGAAAAATGGATACCAAGAAAAAGAACAAAAAGAACAAGAACCACACCCAAGTCCACCATATTTTTCTTTTGACCCCTTTCTAAAAATCCTAATATTCTACATTTGCACCCTGTGATTACTTAACTACTACTATTACTAATATTTTCCTTACATTCTCGTGACTTGTAATTCATTTCACAAGCTGAAAGCTTTTCCATGGACTGAGATCCAGGACAGTGTCTCTCTGGGGCTCTGTGCAGGGGGGGTCTCTGACCCCCTGCTGTCTCTCAGGGGTCTGTGCATGGGGGTCTCTGACCCCCTGCCAGGATCTCAAACCCTCCAGGGCAGTCAGAGGAGTGCCCTGAACTCCGACAGTCAAATTATTGATTGGCCACATAAGAAAAGGGTTGTAATGTCTATCTTTCTACTATGGGTAGCGGCAGCCAAAGCCTTAGGTAAGCTTTCTTACCTGGAGTGCTGGCTTGGCAAGCAGTCCAACCTGACATCTGCCGTTCTAAGTGACCTCTTGGCAGACAAAGAGACCACTAGGCATGCAACCTTTTAAAATCAGGCCACCATTGACTTTCTGCTGCTTGCACATGGACAAGGTTGCGAGGAATTCAATGAGTTGTGCTGCTTTAACCTCTCCACCCACAGTGAAAGTATCCACGCCCACATCCAGAGGATCCAAGACTCAGTGAAAGAACTAAAGACGAGAAAGACCCAAAATGGTATGAAGACCTCTTCAGAAATTAGGCCCTTAAGGGATAGATTGGTTCCTTTTTGAAAAATATCCTGTAGGTGCTCCTGACTGCTTTTATTGTTCTGTGTGTTTTTAGTTGTTTAAAACGGTTCTTTGTAAAATCCTTAGGAGAAGCCTTCTTACTTAATAAAGAAGGGGGAGTTGTGGAGGCCAGTGAGCCTGTTAAACAGAAATCCAATATCGTCCCTTCGAGGGACAGACCCTAGATCGGATGAATCCCTTTAGGACAGGGTGCAAAAAAGAAGCCATCTCCCAGGATGCCTTGTTTATAATGCTAATATAAACTTCCTAGTTGCCCTGTTGGCCTCTCTGCCCCTTTTTTCCCTTACATATCCCTTCCCTAGAATGTTCTCCCGTCCTCAAGACCCCATTGGTCCTCATTTGGTGCAATCCTCTACCCCTGTTCCACCCGTTTCCCCATTGGCCTCCCTTGCACCTTACCCCCCTCTGCACCACTTTCTCCCTCACCCATTGGACCCTGTTCTTTACTCTGCCCCTGCTACCCCATGTAAAAACCCTGGTCCCTCACATGTGCCTCATCTTTGTCCCTGGACCCCTTCATGGGTGTTTGGAATAAACTTCTGTGTAACTCCACAAGAATAGCCTTCCCACACCTTTACTGCCGAGGAGCTATACAACTATCCGGTGTGTGTGATTAAGGGTTTGTGTGAGCATGCCTGAAACGTTGGGTGACTCCTTAGCTGGGGGTGCTTCCGGAAGGTTGCGGCACCTGACCACCTTCACCCACCACAGCAATACAGCATTTTGCTTCAGCCCAAAAACAGTACAGAGTAGAAGTAGGAAAAACGTTAATTGTTTTCTATTTGTTACCTATAGTTTAGATGTGGTTTGATGTTTCTTGTACCTGTTAAATGTTTTTGGGAGCCAGTAAAGAACCGAAGTTGAAGATAAAACCAGAAAAGGGAGAAGGGTGCAGGGGAGGGGAAAGGTTTTGGGGGAAGGGTAGGTGGTCGTGAGAGAATATAAGTCCCTGAGTACCCAGTCAATGGGGAAGGGGAGAGGGACCCCACCCCTGCTCAACTGTGAAAGGGTATGAAAAAGGTTGCCATTTTAACGAAGTGTGTGTGTTCACCTCTTAGAGAAGAAACAAACCGGGCTCAGCTGATTTGTTGATACTAATAAATAATTTTTGTTTCAAAGACTTGGTCCCCTCTTGTTGCAGTGTGTTTTTATTATTCCCAGTGGTTTGTTCCTCCCCCCCCATCCTGTATTGTTATGGTGTGTTTTATCCCTAATGGTTTGTTCCTTTCCCCCCTGCATTGTTAGTTTAGCCTAAGTTGGATCCTTCTGCTTAGTTGTCAGTCTCCCCTGGTGCCTTGGCCCTCCTTCTGGAAAGTCCCTTGGAAATCCCCTAATCCTCGAAGCACCATTGTTTTTTTAAGCTGTTCCCCTCCCCTGTATCTCCCCATTGGTTTGAGCATTGTAAATCCCACCTTAAGTTCCTCCCCAGTCCCCTTGTTCTTGGTCCCTGATCCTAAACCCTGCCTTTGCTTTACCCCTTAAAACCCACTGCCCTGCCTGTTGTTCTTTGTACTTCCCTCTAGTCACCATTCGAGTTATGTACGTTTTATATTTCTGTTATTAAATGATTCTTGGATTACCAAGCAAGGCCCATCTTGTCTGTTAACGTTGGTCATCAGCAACTGGCTGTGACACCAGGGCCCCACGGGAGAGGTTGCACCTCTCCAGGTAACCTCTCAAGGTTACCTCTCTAGGTAACCGCTCAAGGCCCGCCGAGTGTGGCCCCTGGGACCAGCTGCATGTCAGAGCCAAATTAATTCTGAGAGCAGCCCGCTCAATGTCCTGTGTTGGCCAGAGCTAGCCTGGCAAATCAGGCACCGCGACACGCTCTTAATTTCACCGGAAAATTAGTTGTTTCTCACTATTTGGAGACTTGTCCATGATGCTTAACTTCTGGTCCTGTGGGGTGGGACATCAAGAGTAGGGGAAGACACTCACTGCTGAGTTTAGCAGCCCTTGACTTGTTGTCGTACCTTGTGCGACATGCAGATGAGACCTGGATAGGGGACTCTAGGAGCAAAAAGGGGAAAGGAAGAGAGGGAGTGTTGGGGTCAAAGAAAGCCTCGATCTAAGGCCGTGGGAAAAATCTCCCTGGTCAGGGTAAGAGAAATCTCACCCACAAGGCCCCATGGGAACTCTCTATGTTAATTGAACTAGAAAGTTCTCTGTTCGTCTTGTTACCATTGGTTACTTTTTGCCACAATAATTTGCATATTCCTAATCCTCTCTCCCAGTTGGTTCCCTGCTTTCAGACTCTGCCCTTGTCTTACGCTATATAAGTTACTGGAACCCCCTGGCCTTTGCCTTTTTTATACTGAGCTCGGTTTGCTGTTTGTTATGTTGCTTCTTATTAAAGTAGTTCTTTTTCTGGTCACCAGATCATGCCCATCTCTCATTTATATCACCAATAAGGCACTTTCGCACCCGAAATCCCATCTGGGCCCAGGCTGTCACCTCTGGCATCCAGAGGACCTCTTCCGATTTTTTTATTTTTATGGTGAAAATCCCTAAAGCTGCATAGGACCTTCACGATTTCAATCGGTCAAGATCCAAGCCAGGCCTGGCAAGTGGCTGAAGATGGAAAGGAGCTTTGGTGGCTTGGGTGTCGTAGTTGAGGCGGTCACAACACAAAACAGTGCTCACAAAGCAGTTTTAGTTGGCAACTCTTTAATATCAAAAATGGCTGACCTTTTATACACTTCTAATTGTTTATAGTTCTTCTACTACAAGTATTTGCTACAATAAATCAACATAACACCATTGGTGAGAGTCAATAGTGACTTCAATAAACTTTCTAAAAATACTTCATCTAGCTACAAGATTCTTGCCTTATCTTTCTTCAATTCCTCTCTTCTCTCGGTCTCCCTGGTGACAGCCTTGGAGAGAACTTCTTGTAGACTTCTTCTTCTTTCTCAGCTAACAGGCCCGCTGTTAGCTCCTTCCACACTTGGGTGCTTAGGGAGAGCATCCCAAACAACTGGAGAGATGTTGGGCCCCAGTATAGCCCCATGGATGGGGGTCAAGTACCCTAAAGATGTACGGTTTGGTTATGATTGTAAAAGTGTTCAGCGTTTATTCTCACCAGAAGGCCCCATGGGAAAGGCAAAACTGCAGGTTGGACGGTTGGAAGTCAGTTGAAGGGTGAGAGGCAGTTGAGAGTGACGAGAGAGTCAACTGGAAATGCAGCTGGAGGGACGCGTGGACAGTGAGCAGAAGAGTGATTGGCTGGAGGGATGCGTGGGCAGTGTATGAGCAGAAAGGTGATTGGATGGTAGAACGTGTGTGTTATGAGTGAGTAAAGTTAAATAGGATCGCTATGGGATATTGTTTGGTGGGGTTGTTTGGGCTGAGTTTGGGTTCAGCGTTTGGGTTCCGTGATGTACGGGTGTAATGCTCTGTAATGAGTAACCACTGGGGGAAGCTGAGAGGGGATTCCATGACAGGAATTTTCCAGAAGGGGCTTCGACTAGAAGAGTGACATCATGGAGGACTAGATTGGCTCACCACAACAGCCAATCACTCGACAGAGTTGCAGAATGATTGGATAGAAATGCACCATCAAGTTAGACCAATCAGGACCCCTAGATAAGAGGCAATTAGAAGTGAGACGATTTGGATCCACCTGGAGACTATAAAAGGACTGCCCTGGGGCGGGGTGGGGTCCTCCGGAGGTACTTGTGACCGAAGGAGCACCCAAGCACGCGTGTCGACTCTTTGATTCAGGTCTGCTTTGTCACTGGGGACTCTGGGCTTATCTCGGGTCACTGTTTCCAGTTGTTGTTTTCTTTAATAAAACCAGTTAACCTAATCACGGTGACTGTCTACTTTGTTACACGTGGACAGCAGCACTGCAGCTTGGCCAGCCAATGGGTGTCTTCTTTCCGTTAAATTCTGTTAAGTGTCGGTTTGGTTTCAGTTAGGTAAAGATTTAAGGTGTATAAAGGGTGCCATTTCTACAATAAACCGATCTCCTTCGGGTGCACAAGGGGATCCATGTCACTTTGTTCCCCATTGCTACGTGCAGAGACAGCAGGAGGACCTCAGGAGAAGGTAGGAGAAGGGAAAACCATCTGCCTCATTGTCTCCCAAGATGGGGATCCCAGATGTTAGTTCGTGAGAGAGACGTATGTGGACGATTTAAGTTGAAATTGGCCACCCTTGGGAAGCCATTTGTTAAAAAAGAGCTCAGAACCATCATAGAACTTTCAATCTTTCAGATCATTTTAAAGACATTAAAAATAGAAGGTAAAGATCGAGAGCTCGATGCCATCAACAATTTGGTTGAACCTGGGACTGCCACTCCTCCTACTCCTTCTTCCTACCCTCCTCATTCCTTAGACAATCCCAGAAGCAGATACAGGGCCGAACTTGCTAACAAAAGATATGCCCATGGTGGGCTCAGGTGGAATAACGGTTCGGCCAATGACTCTGCTGCCTTGTGTCTACCTCTAACTCCTCCACCTGAGGCACAAGACAGCAGTGCACCGGCCATCTTGGATCTCTCCCGCACTGTCCTACCTGAACCTATGTCAGTCCCATCTCCACTTTCCTTTCCTTCTACCACCTATGACCGCCATTTTACATTGGTGTCAACCCAAACCACCATTTTGCCTCGAAGTTCCACCCTGAGCCACACCTCCAGAACTCCACCTGGGAAGTCCACCATTTTGAATCAAGGCATTTCCTGTTTAGCACCCAACAAAATGGTGGTGCCCATACAACAAAAAACCCAAGTCAAGGTCTGTTGAGGTGTGTTTTTGTTGTATTTTCATTGTCAATAATTTGTTCTGTACCCCCCCTTATATTATTATAGTATATCCTTACTCCTAATGGTTTGTCGCTTCCCCCCCATGTTCTTGGTTTAGTCCAAAGTTGTATCCATATACATAGTTGCCAACCTTCCCTAGCCCTACCCTGTGTTCCAGAGTCTTCCCTGTCAGTTTTGTATAATGCCATCTGCTTAGTTTGAAAATCCCCTAATCTTTGAAGCCCATTGGTTTACGTATTGTCACCCCATCTTGTTCCCTGCCCCCTGTATCTCTTCATTGATTTGAGCCTTGTCACCTACCTGATGCTCCTCCCTAGTTGTTTTACCATTGGTCCCTGGTCCCAGACTCTTCCATTGCCTCTTCCCCTCAAAACCCACTGCCCTGTGTTCAACATCCTTGTCCCTGCTCAGTGTTCAAGTTCTATGATGTTTTTTGTTTGCTTAAATAAACGATCTTCGGCCTAGCATAGAAGGCCTGCTTTGCTTCTTTCACACTGACCCGATGGCAACTGCTTAGGACCTCTGGGGCCCTAAGGGGGTTGTGTTGCACCCCTGCCAAGCGCGTTGCCATGAGACGCACGCTGCAACTAAGGTCGAAGAGCAAACACCAGCGACGTCAAGTTAAAAATCAGATTGGTGAAACCACATCTCCATTTTACACATCTACCTCACAAAAACCTTTACCATCTAAAGCTTTTCTAGTCAGTGTGGATTTACGGTTAGTTCATTTTGGCTCTTCGCTGTATCCTAGTGGCCCAGGTGGCTCAGTTGGCATAACAACCAATTGTGGATCTCTTACTAATCCTTCCTAATTTAATTTAATTAATTTAATAATAATTTTGTTGTTGTAATTCCCTTATTGCTGGATCCTTCTAGGCTAGCTCAGACACCAGCCAGGTATTCAACAAGGACCAAGGGCAAAAGACAAAGAGGCTGTTTTTCCTCGAGATGCAGTCCCACCTTTTTATTGTGAAACTGATTCAGGGAGTCCAGGAAGAGAAAGAACACGTCTACACCCCCAGCAGGGGTTTTTAAGCCCTACCAGAAAGGGGAGGGGGAGAAGGACAATGGCCAATGGGAAGGGACCAGGGTAGAAGGTAGTGTGGAGGGATCAGTTACAGGTGTACCTGAGAAAGGGGGAAGGGTGAAACTTGATAAGCTACATCTATGTGCAGTTAATTCACAAACCATAAGTGCAATATAATAACAAATAATCTTAACTATGTAGTGGAACACAATATTTTGTATTATGAAAAATTATTAAGAAAATATTTAACTCCTTATTTAGTTGCTATATTTCAAGACGTAGACATTTTATCCATTTATATATTTATTACTTTAGTATAATTTTGCACAATTCAAAAATTATATTGATATTTTACCTTAAATATTGTTTTCTTATCCAATTTGTTTTCTTAAACTTACTCGTTCTCTTAATGTAATTTAGCAACTTAATCAATTACCTATATTACCTATAACCTCAATATTAATTACGTTTCAAAGCAATATTATTATTTTAGTTCATTAAGAAATTACCATATTTAGGTTTGTTATTGATTTCTCATCCTTACTTTTACAAATCTGTACATGCTACATAGAAAGTTGAAAAGTTCACTAAAATAGTTACCTAACCTACAACTTTTAGAAGATATTAAAAGATGTACCTACAGTTGGTGTGGTGGCCTGGGAACTAGCCAAATCCTTACTGCACCTGCTCAGAAGGAGAGGTCAAAAGGAGGACATTGGGAGGAAGACTATTTACTTCATCAGAAGACCCCGACCCACGATCACCAGAGGGGAATGTGCAGCCGCAGAAAGATCTTCTAGCTAATTTTAATATAAAGTGAGGTTAGGTGGGGCTAAGTAATGAATATGTATAGGCGTATTGTGAAATTTAATGCATATGTAATGCTTCAGAAGATAAATAGGTGAGAGAAATATCCCCCCATGTATCCCATCTGGAAATAAAACATACCTGCTTTACAATTTCTAATTGTAAAGTCCTTATTCTGTGCTTCAATATTTCTGTTGATTTTATTTACCAAAAGGCATTAGTTTAGAGTATGTGTACTTCTTTTGCATTTTCATTTTTTTTGACTCTCAGTAATATTTACATAGAAAGTGATTTTAGATATTTTAGCAAAATTCAGTTGTTTTCTGGGTAATGTCAGAGTTTAGTTGTTATAAATTAAAATATATTGTATTTTACTTTCACAGTAACAAAAATTTTGAATGCTGTTTTGTCACTTAATTTTCCAATTTATGTATCACTGTACCTTTTATTAGTTTAGAAGTTATGCCAAGCCTAAGTTCAACATTAAATGTTATCGTAAATTCTGTTAAATACTTGTAATAATAATTAGGCTTAATAGTGTTAATTTTAAATATTAATTATAAACTATTAAACATATTTTATTCTACTTTAGTAACATTTAGATATATGTAAATAGATAAACAAAAAAGTGAAATCTCCCGTACCAAACAAGAACCCCATTCACTAATAGAAAACACTCAACTACTTCTCCCAGAAACATCAAACTCTACTATACAAAAGAAAGGGGGAGTAGAAGTAGCATTTACAGAAAAAGGCTTGCTAGAACTGTATATACGCTTACTAGAACTATGTGTGCAATTAATCTGCTAAATCTTACTAATCATAGAGAGGAGAGGAGAGATGTTTGTATTTTTACAGGTCCAGATTTTAGCTAATAACATAAAAACCTTACCAAACATCACTGCAACCATCACTGCAACAACATCTATAAGAAGAACAGTAAGGAAAAACCCAAGAGAAAAAGAAGTGAAGACTGTTTGAAGAGTTGCAAATGTTGACAGATTTTGACTCCAAAACATAACCTTCAAAAACTAATTGAATAGATTTTTCCAAAGTTAATTGTTACTGCCAGTGAATGGACTTTTCCCAGGTTGCTTATTATTGTCAGTTAAAATTGACTTATTGGTTCTTTTGACTACTATTGTGATTTTTTTTGAGTTATTAACTCTTTCAACTATTATTGTTTGTTAAGACAAATCCATTGATTTTTATTGCAGTTGTTGTTTTGTCATCATGATTGATAGTTCTTTTTGACTGTTGTATGTTGAGTTTGTTAATTTTTATTGTAATCATTGTTATATTATCATAGTTAATTTTCTATTATTACTTTTTGTAAAACGAAAAGAGGGGATGTTGGGGTCAAAGAAAGCCTCAAGCTAAGGCTATGGAAATAATCTCCCTGGTCAGGGTGAGAGAAAGAGGCCCCATGGGAGCTCTCTACGTTAATTGAACTAGAAAGTTCTCTGTTCCTCTTGCTACCATTGGTTACTTTTTGCCACAATAGTTTGCATATTCCTAATCCTTTCTCAAAATTGGTTCCCTGCCCTCAGACTCCTCCCTTATCCTACCCTATATAAGTTTCTGTAACCCCCTGGTCTTTGCCTTTTTTGGTGCACCCCATACCAAGCTTGGTTTGCTGTTTTGCTTCTTATTAAAGTAGTTCTTTTTCTGGTCACCAGATCATGCCCGTCTCTCATTTATATCACCACCAAACGGACTTTCGGACCCGAAATCCCATGGTGACACCAAGCCTTCCAATTCGGGCCTCGGCTATCACAAGGGAGAGAGTAGAGTTTACGCGCCATAGCTGGCAACACCTGTGCACAGGAGCCACATAAGAAAAGTGACTGTTAAGCATTACCTGGTTGGCCTGGGGGGAGTGGGACTAAGTGTGTGTGTTTGAGACAAGGAATTACCTGTGAAGCAACTGTGGAGTCTTTCTAACTACAGTTCCTTCATTCCAAGGGATACGGTCAGTGAAGAGACAAAGTGAGTCATATCTGCAGGAGTCCTGTGGGAATATTGTGAGATGGGAGATAGCTGCAGCGGGAAGACTAAAAGGGGTGGGGAGGTGATGAAAGACTCTAGAGCATAGACTCTGGAGACTCCAGAGCTCCAGACTGAGCATACCTCCTGAAAGTCCTTTGGGTAGGATGCTCAGAGACTAGGGACAAGAGGAACTGTCTTGTACTCAGGGGAAGGATAAGAAAAAAATGATTCAGTATTGTATATTCTAATAAAGAACCCATTAGACCAGACCCATTATATTGTCCCAGACACAGGTCTTTGGAAGATGAGATATGTCAGACTTTAAATTTATATGTGAACACAAAAGAACCTTGGGACCAAGAAGAAAGGGATTGTGCTGCTTGTTGAAAGGGATATTCGTCCATGTTTGTGGCTAAAGACCTGAAGAAGACTAGAAGGGAGACGAGGGAAAAATGAAACCCCATACCCGTTTACCCTCTCCTTGTGTGGGGATCCTTTATAGAGGATAAGATGGTATTAATTTAGAAGAAGCAACAGTTGAGTGGGAAAGGAATGATAATGATGGGGAAAGAGATGAAATGGCTGGTCCCCATGAAATGGTGGATCCATGTGGCATAGCTGATCCCCATGAAATGCCAGGCCCACATAGTAGGACTGGTTTTAAGGAAATGGTATAATCTCATGATAGGACAGAACAGCTGTCACCGAGAACTAGAATTACAGAGTTAGGAGAGTTAAAGAAAGACATACAAAATTTGCCATTCCCCCTTCAAAAACCACCTCAAAAAGTTAATGCAAATATTTCCACGTTTTCCTTGCACGAGGTGCCTATGCAGGGAGCTCCAAGAGGAGCTCCAAGGGGAGTAGGATTTGTGAATGTACCTCTTATTAACACCAAAGTAAGAGAACTAAAAAAAAAATTAGTAACATATTAGAAGATTCCTTGGGACTGACAGATCAATTAGATCAAATCTAAGGTTCAAATATCTACACTTGGGAAGAAATGCAGTCTATTTTGAGGACGTTATTTACTTCAGAGGGGAGACAAATGATAGAAATTACAGGCATAAGAATTCGGGAAAGAGAAAATCCACTTGATGTTCAAGGGAGAATGCTCGATGAACAAAAATTTCCAAGATTGAGACCTAACTGAGATCAGAATACAACTGAGGAAAGGAATAACATGTCAGACTATAGAAGGTTGGTGATTAGGGTGATAAGAGAAGCAGCACCAAAGGGGCAGAATTTTGAGAAGCTGTTTGAAAATAAACAGCAGTGGGGTGAGCTGCCCACTGTCTGTTACAGAGGCTTAGAAAGAATATGCAGCAGTGTTATGGGTGAATTGAGTTAAATAGTACAGTTATTGAAATGAATAGGGCAGGAGCTTCCTTTCTCCTTTAATGCCTTCATTAAAATCAGCTCTTTGGGGTAGGGGGCCTGACGGGTCACGCGCACACCACCGCAGCTCCCAGGAGCGAAGCCGAAGAGGAGGTGTGCAGCTTTGTCCTCAGATCGGGCAGAGCTGGAGCATCCGTCCTCGCAAGACCACAGGACTGCTTGATTTGGGCTCGAGTGTCCAGGGGTCTCACCCAGGCTGGTATCTCTATAAGTCAAAGTGACAGGTCAGACAATTTAAACCGCCTTATCAGGTAGGCTTACTTATTCCTGGTCTGTTGGTGTCCTTTGAGTTGTTGGGTTTGGTGCCAGTTCACTGCTTGAGGGCGATTCTCGGTCCAGTTGGTACTGAAGCTCCTTCATTTGCATATTCAGTCTCTCGCTAGGCCTCATGGTCTTGGCGGCCATCTTTTGAGCTGTCGGCAGGATGGTGCTGGCGGCCGTGTTGAAAGCTGCCAGTTTGGGCAACACTCGACAGGAGGAAGATACTTTAAACAATCACAACATTTCTTACAATTATAAATTAGAGGGTAGGGGTGCAACTGGTAACAGGGTAAATTATCATCTTTACTTAGTGATAGAACCAGAAAAAGAGGAAAAAGGGTTTCTTGGGGTTTCATCTACTTCAGTTATGAGTTGTTATTCGGTTGGTTGTTTGAGCTGAGTTTGGGTTCAAAGTTTGGGTTGTGTGTATGTATGGGTTTGGTGCTCTGTGGTGGGCGGCCACCTGGGGGGAGGAAAAGCTGAGAGGGGGTGCCATGACAGAAACTTTCCAGAAGGGTGATGTTATAGAAGACTAGATCGGCGCAGCACAACAGCCAATAACTCAATGGAGTTACGAAATGATTGGACAGAAATGCACCGTCAAGTTGAATCAGGACCTCTAGATAAGAACCAATCAGAAGAGAGATAATTTAGATCCACCTGGAGACTATAAAAAGACTCCCCCAGGGAGGGATGGGGTCCTCTGGAGGTACTTGTGACCAAAGGAGCACCCAGCACGCGTGCTTGTTTTTTTTGGTTCAGGTCTGCTTTGTCGCTGGGGACCCTGGGCTTAACCCGAGGTTCCTGTTTCCAGTTGTTGTTTTTATGTAATAAAACCAGTTAACCTAATCACGGTGGCTGTCTGCTTTGTAACAGCAGTGTGGTGGCCTAAAACTGGTCTGGAGGCCTCACAGTTATAAATAATTCCAGCTTTACAACTGAAATGTGGTTGATTATGTAATTACCTTGTGTCGCAGCATGCTTTGATGTTACTGCGATTTGCAGGGTGCACGGCACATTCCTCCTGGGCTTTGCATGCCTCAGACAGTTGCTGTATGATCAGTGTAAAGAAAACGGGAAGGGCCTAGCTTGCATCTCCAAGAGTCTTTTATTAACTTGAATGGCAGAGCAGAGGCTAGGACCGAAAATCTCTCAAGGTAAAGTTCTTGAAAATCTCTCTCAAAATCTGCCCCAGCAAGGCAAAATAGTGGGTTTTAAGGGGTCACTTAGAGGTGGGAACTTAAGCCAGGGATCCAATGAGGAGAGGTGTGCCAGGTGGGAATTACAATACTGAAACCAATAAGGGGACACAGAGGGAGGGGGCAACCAAATCAACTAATAAGGTATTGAAGACTGGAAGATTGATAAGGAACACTCTGGAAGAAAAGGCACGGTTGGGGAAAGATTGACAGCTATGTAAATGAATACAATTCAGGCAGCACTCACAGTACAGGGAAAGGAGGTTGGGTCACAGTCCAGGACTAGATTTTAGCACAGGGGACAACAGAAGTCATTTAACACAAAAACACATCACAACAACCTTGATTATGTAACTTGACCAGTAAGGCTTGTTGGAGAGCAGGCCTAGACCATTAGGGATTCAGGCTGCTATTGGCTGGGTGGCAACTGACTCAACCAATGAGGGTTAACTGCATGTATTTTCTAATCTATATAAGGAGAAGAGGTCTCAATAAAGTGGGCTGTTGCTGCATGACCTTTGTATGCGTATGTAATTTCTCTGCCTCCAACACATCATTGTGATGCAGCAGTACTCAGGAATAGATCTTGAGAGTGATGGAGGTTGGGAAGTATTGAAAGTAAGTTTTGTCACTAAAGTGTGACGAGATACAGAGAAGAAATTGGAGAAAATAAAGGACTGGAGTGATTAGGAATTGAGTGATTTATTGACGGAAGCTCAAAAGGTTTATGTTAGGAGAGATCATGAGAAACAGAAGAATAAAACTAAATTAATGGTGGCCACTGTAGACCAAGTAATAAAGCAGCAACCTGGGAATAGAGTTGGGAGAGGAAGAGGAGTAGCACAAAGAAGACTTCAACCAAATGTTAGGAGACCCCAGGGAAGAGAATGGGAGATGACCACTCGGTAGACAGGTCCCAAGAAGAGTTTCTGTTTTGGAAAGGAGGGACATTTCAAAAGGGAATGTCCGGAATTACAGAGGGAGGTTAAAACCTTTCAGATCATGGAATGAGAAAATGATGCACAGGATTAGGGGTGTCAGGGGCTTTATTTTTTGGGGTCCAACTATCTTGAAGAGGCCTTGAAAAATTTAAAATTAGGATCCCAACAAGAGTATGTATTCGGGAGAAAGTGTAAGTCCGTGAGTACCCAACCAATGGGAAAGGGGACAGGGACCACGCTTGGCCATGAAACGGTGTAAAAAAATTGCCATTTTAGTGAGGTGTCTGTGTTCACCTCTCGGAGAAGAGACACACCTGACACAGCTGAATCAGTGATATCAATAAATACTTTTTTTGGTTTGAAGACTCTTTCTTCTTTCAATTCTATGGAAAAGTGAGCTGCTTCTCACAGGCATGCCACACGTCAGCTAGATTTGTTAGCGGAAATTCTTTCATACCTATGCACAATGTTTTCTCCCTGCAAAAGAAATCCAGTGTTGTTGTGGTGCCTGCTCCATGGATGTTTCACTCTGCATGCCCATCAC
>WAAE01006628.1:0-10743 GCA_013400495.1 Nicator chloris | reverse complement strand
TATATATATATATATATAATGGTAAGCCACAGTAAACCATTGTTATTATTATCTAACATGATTACACAAGGCAATATATTGCTTTCTGCTTCAGAAAGCGACACAGGTTTGCTATAGGGGTTTATTCCTTGCCGTCCTAATTTCAGATTAGTTTTATTTCTGTTCCTCGATATTCATAGAAGCAACACAGTTACTTGATTTAAATGGGCACTGTGGCCAGGGACGTGTTATGTAGTACAGGTAGAAACTGAGTCTACTCCTGAATTCTTTACAGACCCTTGTGCTGGAACAGCCTACTGGTAGAGAGTTGCAGTCTAGTTCGAAGTGCAAAGGGTTTAGGTTTAAAACTGAATTTATGTGTGTAAGCCTTTCAATTGTCTTTATGACCACAATAATTTCCCTTACACAATGTGGTATGATTCAGTAGTTGAGGCTCTAAACACTTCATTTGGTATGTGTTGATGTCAGTGCAGTCAGGCAGCTTTTTTCTTTTTTCCATTTCCTTTTCTTTTTCTTTTCTTCTTTTTTTTTCTTTTTTTCTTTTTTTTTTTCTTTTTTTTCTTTTTTTTTTCCCTCACCTATGACTTCTTCCTGCACCGCCAGATATGACCCCAATGTTCTTGGGCATTTTGTCCTGCTGTAGTCCAAAGCTTCAGCCACTGGTGGTGCATGCATTATTTCAAAAGGTTTCGCGTTAGAAGCTCTCAACGTCGGGACAAAAATTACTGGTGACAGCATTTCTTAACACTACTTTCATCTGCAGGAAGGCACCAGTCGTTGCCTCGGTCAGCCCTCGAGCCCGTGGCGGTTTCCCCACAGCTCCCCCGGCCGCCACCGCAGGCCGGCCCCGCCTCCCGGCCGGCTCGCCCGCCGCCTCCGGCGAGGCCGAGGGGCGAGAGGAAGGGCGAGAGGCAGGGAAGGAAGGAGGGAAGGAAGGAGGGAAGGAAGGAGGGAGGGAGGGAGGGAGGGAAGGAGGGCAGGTCCGCGTGTGTTGTGGGAACAGTGCCGGGATACGCGCCGGGATACGCGCCGGTGTTGTGGGAACCGGCGAGGGGCATCCTGCGGATGTCTGGCGGCCACCTCTGGCCGCCGCGTCCCTGGGCTGTCCGTGAAGCGTTGGGGACCTTTGGAAAGGCCTCAAGGTCGCGGCCCAGAGCTGCCGCACGCCACTGGCGGTGAGGCCTGGTCCAGCCGCGGGATGGAGCTGGCGGTGCGGGAGCGGCTGCTCGCCGCAGGGAGTGCAGGAGGTGAGCGAGCGGCCGGCGGCTGCGACCTCGTGACTGTCTTTAAAAAGAAGTGAAATTAAAATCCGGCTTCAAACAGGAAAACAGCTTGGTCCCAATCGGTTTTCTAAATTCACTTTCTAGTGTGCTAACGTTAGTGATTTTAAATAGCAGGACAATTGTTAATGCTTCATCTTAGAACTATGCCTAACGTCGAACAATGTGTGCCTGACATTATTTTCCTTAAACATTCTTAATTTTTTTTTCTGCAAAGGAGAGACTGGCTATAACGTATAGCTCATCTGAAAGCAATCATGTCAGTACACCTGGAAGCAAAAATTCTTTATTTCTTTTTTTTATTTCAGATGTTCAGGCTTTGAAGAATGCTTACGAGTTAATCAAATTAGCCAGTGAAGGACAATCTGCACTTGATTCATCAGATAACATCAGCACCGATTTGTATGTTTTGTGTGCTGAGAAAGCGCTTCAGGTTTGTAATTTAGATCCTTTATCGGTATGAAATAAAAACATGTATATGATGCACTGTATTTACAGCTGTTACAGTTACCACTTTAAAAATCTCAGAAGTACCTGAGGAAAGTATTACACCCTTCTGGTTTTGGAGAGCAATTGTTTAAACATGCATTTTCCGTTAAAACTCCACCCCTAAATCCTCATTTTTTTAGTCAGTCAGAAAAGTGTGGTTTGTGAAGTTTGTAATCGTATCCAAATTAGCAAGGTGTACTGTATTGTACACAAAAATGTTTGCCATGCCTGTTTTTTCTTGTTATGGAAAACAGCATTAAGCAATTTGGTCATGACTTGTGAAAAACGAGGTTCACTTTCTCGGTAAAATTTAAAAAGCTTAACAAAAAGACAGTTAGGAGACAGAAATAAAGCAAAAGGGTTAATGAAATAAAAATACGGTCGGGTGCTTTGGCATTCAGCCAAGAGCACAGTCTTACTAACAAAGGAACATTTTTAAAATGTATTAACCTGTTGCATATTTATGGACCACTATGCATTATTCAAACATTCGTTGCTGTTTAGATGTTCTTTTGCTTGGTTTTTAACCTTTGAGTTGCTTCCATTCCATCTTGGAGATTAAATCAGTATTTTATTTCTCCTCATGGTTCTATCCTTACACTCCCTGATACCAGAGGAGCCATAAATTCTTCCTTTGGGATTCTGGTGTCTGTCACAGATAATCCAAAAAATATGAAGAATTTCCTGATTATCTTTACCATTTTCTGGCATGAACAAAAGCCTTTTAACATCACCTAGTTTCCATTATGCTATAGTCTAAGAAATATATTTATCACACTACTCTTTAAAAGTTTTGTTAACAGCAAAAATAAAAACTATATTCATACTGCAAAGTTATTCTAACATTATACATATAACATTCATTTTAATCTTTGCAAAAAGCCAACTTTATAATATGTACTTACAACACGACTGAAGAAAATACATTTGTGAACATCCATACTAGGCACAAGAACTCTAATAAAAATAATAACCTTGGTCCATTCTAATGATGATAGGGTGTTGCTAATTGAAATGACTTCTATAAAATGTGGTAGAGATTTTTAATTTTGAAGTATTAGTTAATAGTCCGTTTATGATCATAAGGGGTTGGGTTTTAAGCAGACAGAGTTTGTACTAAAACTTTTTTTTTTTCCCCTAAGCTGCAATCCAGTCAAAATCTCTCTGTGGTCTGAAAATTGAGATGTAGCAGTGACAAATCCTGCCAGCTAATAAACCCAAAAATTCTGTTGAGAATTTTGTCTTTATGTTAATAATTGTGTTTAAAAAGGAAACATTTTTTGGATATTGTAAGCAGTTCTATGACTGACTGAGGAGTTTTGTTAAATAAAGAAGCTTTTTTTTTTTTTACATACAATTGAAATGACAAAACGATGCCTTTAATAAATTGTAATGGGCTTATACCACAACTGGTATGCATCTCTATGGAATATTGCTTACATACTAGTATGGAGTTAGATGTTACCCTTGAGTAAGCGTGCATGTTAAAAAGCTAACAAGTCTTAATTATTTATTGCATTTTTTAAAATATTGAAATGCTTTTTTTGGGTTTTAGCTGGGTTATCTGGAAATTAGCAGTGATTGTCTACAGATGTATTTTAAAGGAAGATTTCCTGTGAACCAGTTTCTTGGCAGAGCATATTTGTGCCAAGGCCAGTTGCATGCTCCACACTCTACAGAAAATTTGGTGAGAAATTATGAAGGTTGCTTTATATTAAACCTGATTTTGCAAGTATTTATTCCTAGGTTTTTATGTGTTGCTTTCAGTCATTTAGAATACAAAAGAATAATCAGGACTGTGGAAAAAATCAAAGGACACATATTAACAAGTATGTGAGTAAACAAAACTTACCATCTGAATCAGACTAGTATTTCAAATGTTTTGGAGAAGAAAATAAAAAAGAATACTTGTAAAAATTTTCAGATGGTTGCTTGTTTTAAGTCACCCTCTTTTTACTTAAATACAATACTTTCAGACCAAATTAGCTGTAACTGTTAAAATAATTACCGATTTTATTTGGGAAGCATTTAGTAAGCTTGTGGGAAGAGGAGGACTGAAGAGGCCCTCAGAGAAATTGTACAGTTCATTTCTGTGATGGTGTACTTCCAGCACTCATCAGTAACATTTCCTTGTAGCAGTACTTGGATGTGGCTCTTTGTAATGAGAGGTGCTAGCAACTCAGCATGATACTTCTGCTTCTGTGTGTTGCTTTGAGGTGTTACAATTTCCTATATATGGAAAGTAGTTTTTATCTCCTGATGATTTTAAAATGGAGTGGGATCTGTTTTCTGTCTTCAGTATTTCACTTGTCCTTGTACTGTGATCAGTCAGCTTTGATCATGTCTTTATGTTTTAGCCCCCAAAAATAGCCTTAACAGAAGTTTAGAATCATAGAATATTCTGAGTTGGAAGGGATCTACAAGGATCATCCAAGTCCAACTCCTGACTCTTCCCAGGACAACCCCGAAAATCCCACCCTGTGTTTGAGAGAGTTGTCCAAATGCGCCTTGAGCTCTGTCAGCCCTGGGGCCATGACCACTGCCCTGGGGAGCCTGTTCAGTGCCTGACCACCCTCTGGGGGAAGAACCTTTTCCTGATGTCCATCCTAAACTTCCCCTGATACAGCTCCAGCAGTTTCCCTGGGTCCTGTCCATGGTCACAGAGAGCAGAGGTCGGTGCTGCCTCTCCAGTGCCTCTGAGGAGGAGGCTGGAGAGTGTAGTGAGGGCTCCCCTTAGACTCCCCCAGGCTAAACAAACGAAGGCACTCTCCACAGCATCCATGTCCCTCCTGTACTGAGGAGCCCAGAACTGGGAACAGTGTTCCTGGTGTGGCCTCACCAATGCTGAGCAGAAGGGAAGGATCATGTCCCTTAGCCTGCTGGCCACGCTGCTCCTAGGGCCTCCCTGGACACTGTCATCCAAGCACCTTTGCAGCAAGGGAATGCTGCTGGCTGGTATTCTGCGACGTGGTGTCCACCGGGACGCCTGGTTCCCTTTAGTGATAAAAAGGGCGTGACTGCCACATGGTTCTGTTGACGAATTCCTGTTGCAGCCTGTTTGAAGAAAATAATTCCTGGAGATTTTTAATGGGACAAATGAATATAACCTTTTTTCCCGCTGGATTTGCTCTTGGATATTTCTGAACTTTTTTTGCTGAAAGCTTAAAAAGTATGCAGCTTTATGATTTTGGAAAATTTCAGTCCCGATAATTAATATTTGACAGGAATGAAGTAAGTTGAAAACACAGTCTTAGAATTTGAAATCAGGAAAACATATAAATAGTCTATTAACCAGGTTTTAGTTATTCTGTTTCTATAGCAACAACTTACTCTGGCAGTATGTTTTAGTTGAGATTGGTCTGAAAATAAAATTTATGAAATATGAACATATTGAAATAGGAAAAGAATCTACTGGTCTATGAAATTAATATTCAAATTGCACTAGCTTTTCTTCATTCTGTTCTAGGAGGAGTTTGACAAGTTTGTGCTGTTTTTTATGAAGGCAATAGATTTTGCAATCCATGACAGAAGGTAGGCCCTACTGACAGGACTAACTTTAAATCCCAGGAAATGTTGCTTATCTGTCTTTTCAATTGTCTTGATTTTCATTAGGTAGCATGGAGTTGTGTTGTTTGGATTTTTTCTTTAGGTTTTTCCTTCCATTTTGTAAATTCTGTTACTTCTGTGTGTGCTGTAACATAATGATAGTGCAGTCTTATATTGACAAGATGAACAATCCTGTTTAAAGCTGGTAGATACGGTAGATATCTCAGCATTTCTTACCCTTTTATAGTTATGATCTGTAGACTAAGAGCACCATGTTAGCCTATTTTAAGTGGTTAATTATTGGGTAGAGTATACTTGCAAGACTTACCATATTCTTCTTGTGCTGTACTGGTCTTTTCAGTTCTTAGTCAGGCTTGCTTCCAATGAAAAGTAGAAGTTGCGCTTGTTAATTTCTTAGAAGTGTCTTACAGTACTCAAGCTGTAATTTTATGTTTATTCGAGTTCATGAAATACAAATTTTTTAAAAATTCTTATTTTTCAGGTATTTTTTTTTGATATATAATGCTTCGGTTCTTTATTGGCAACTTGTGAGGCCATTTCTGAAGCCTGGATTCCGCTATTGCCTTATTCCCAGCCTTTCACAGATTGTTACAGCATTAAACCAAATTGAAGAGCAAGACAATGAGTGGCGAGCAGAACTCATGATGTAAGCTTAATTGTATTTTTTTATATGGGCATTCTGTAGTCCTTTTGGGACTGCTACCTGAGGTAGTCTTTAATAAGGTATATTTCACTGGTAATGTTGTAGATGTATTTATTGTGAAAAGCTTAATTAATAACTTCTTGAGGAGACACAAATGTACTGAACATAAAAGGTGTTTCATTTCAATATTTACTTCAAGCTTGAAGTTTTAGTGACAGAGATAGCTGTGCCCTAGGTCAGATCTGAAGTTTCACAGTAGTTTTGGATGTAGTGTTTGAATCATTGAGAGTCATTGGAAATAAATATCAATGTATTACCGTTCTTGCATTTCCTGAGTAAAGCTGGAGCGTAAATCTTCAGATAACTGTACTGAAAAAAATAGTTTTATGTGCAAAAGGAGGTGTGTCCATGTAATTTTTCAAGGTCCCACAACTTTTTCACAGAGATGTTTTGATCCCCTATTGAACAGACTGATTCCAGTTCCTCTTGGACTCCTACCATAGTTTTTTTCCTTTCTGTTTGTGAACTTTCCTGTTTCTTTGGTTTATGACTGTGGTTTATTGCTATGTAGCATTTTCTTTATAAACTTAAACTGGAGGAAAGTAACAAAACATTGCAAGGGGTGTGCTAAGGACTATCTGGAATACCGTGCATGCAGTTTCTTGGTAACAGACTCTTGCTGGGGTATTGGTGAGAACAAACAAATGCACACAGTGTGTCTGTGTTATAAAACTAATGGTTGCATTTATTTTTTTAAAGTTGTATGTATTTCTAAAAATTCTTTTCATTATTATTATTATTGTTGTTAACTTATGTCATGGAGTCACAGACTCTTTTTCAGTCAAATCAGATAAAGTATAGAAAATCCAGTAGATATATTGCAGTTTCCAATATGAATAGTTTTCTTTTGCTAAATAGCTTTGAAATGCTAGCCATTCCAGTAGTTAAGGGAGAATCTTAGAATACATCTCACAGAAAAGTTTTTCTCATACACTTTTAAATAATTACTCTTTTTAATTCCAGATGTCTTGTTGAGAAAATTTTTCACAAAAAACATCCAAATTTTCCAAGATTCTTATTGTGATCTGTACTAAATATGTGTTAACAGCTGTATATATCTGGAAGAAGCAAAAATGTAGAAATTAGAGAATCTCTTCTGTGTTGAGTCAATGCTTTATAGCACTAATCACTTGTACTGCATTTAGAAGTACCTTAGTGCCTTGGATACAAGGAGTGTTAAAAATATAACTAAGAATTATTTTGAAAAGTGTTAATAAATATTTAATGCAAACATTTATTTGATTTGCAGAAATTTACTTGAGTGCTTCCTAGATGCTTCAAAACTGGAACAAGCAAAAGAGTTTTCATCTACTGCAGCAGTCTTTATTAAGGAAAATGTTCCAGATAAATACTCCCAAATATTTTCTTTAATGGTAATACTGAAAAATATTTTAAATTCCCATTAAGGCAGGAGCTCTGTCTACATTTCATAAGATCATAGTTACAATGGTTATATAAGCTGTTTTCTTAATTTAAATTTTGTGAGCTACCAAACAATTCAGTAGATGTGCAGGGATTTTCACAAATTGTATATTTTTGACATTATAAGCTAAAGAGCTCCCTACTGCTCCATGTTCTTTTAACACATCATAATATAATGGGGATAACTGTGACTAACCCTAAAAATTCTGTTTGAGATTAATTACTATTGAACGAGAAGGTGTAGTGAGAGCAATTTAACCTGCCTTATGCCACTGAGGGTACATTTAGTATTGACTTTTCTCATGCTGATAAATACTTAAGTGATTCAGCTCGAACTATAAATAGTTCTGGAAATCGGAGGACATGACAATGGTTCACATTGCTTGCATGCTCCTAATTTGGGAAATAAGAGGGTGAAGACAAATGCGGCAAAAGCAGAAAGAGGCAAATAAAACTTGAAATAGTGTGCAGGCATATTTTCTTTAGTTCTACTACCATTTCTGTTGTCTTTTTCTGTTTACCCCCCAGTCACTGCATTCCGAAAGTGTATGTTTATATTACAATTTTCTCTAATATTTGAATTAAGAGAACCAATATACAACATTCCAGAGGTGTGATTATAATGAAGTAATCACCCTGGGGCAAGCTTGAAATGGTTTTTGTATTTTTTAGAAGAATTATTGAGCAAAGCTATTTGAGAATGTCCTTAGAGAGAAGAATGAAGTAGTTCTAAAACTGTACTTGGGCTATAGAAGTATGATCCAAACTATTGAGTGCTTTAGTAGCAGCATACTGGAGCCCTGCAAAACTTAGTGTTCCAGTACAGCTTAAGTAATCAGTATTGATCGTTGTGGGCAGTCAGTGTGAGAGTCAGAAGAAATGATCTGCACACTATTGATGTATAACTCTACAGTTAAATTAAAGTAACTGCAGTTTATTGTAAGGACATCATAATATTTTTTCCCTGCCTATAATCTATTGGTACAGATAAAATTTAATTAGGCTTGTTTCTCTCAGCTGGATGAGATGATGTCAGAATGAGTTCTATCAAAAGGTGTTAAAAATGCATTAATTAGGATTCTAACTCAGAAGGTAATTCCACATTTATATTTCTGCTAATAGTTCTGATCCTGACTATTGGAAGGTCAGTAAAACTCTACTGGCTAATCTTTGTATTATCTATGCAGAACAACATAGATTATCATAGTAGCCACATTGCCCTTAAAATACATGAAAACAGTCATATCAACTTTATTTTAGCCCTGTTGAGTGTTGGTCCTTTGCTTATTTAATCAAATAATAATAAAATTGTTATTTTATAGGTGTATCACAAACTAATGGATATTTCCCAGGTAGAGAAGGAAATACAAAATTCCATCCATCTTTCAGTTATTTATAAAATGCAGGTGTTAAAATTGTAAGTATGAAAATGTATCCTTCCACTTGTACTTTGATGCCACATATTACAGAGTTAGGATCAGGTTCAGGGATCCCATATGCTTGTAGCAAAATCTACTGCAGAGTTTAATTCCTCAAAAGAAAAATTATAATGACAGTTTGAGTAGGAACAGTCAGGTCTGCCTAGAGAACAGTCTCATCTAAAAAGTGAGCAGCTCTCTGGGAATGTTGGGATTAGTGTGTTGTACAGATATTGCCAGAAGAAAGAATTTAAGAGTCTGAAAGACATTTTAATTTCAAATGGACTCCAGTTCCATCCTCAAGCAGTGTACAAGAAAGTAAAGATGAAGTGGTAAATCACCTAAAATACAATGTACAAATCATGGAGCATAATGCTTTTTAAACTCTTTAAATTTTAAAGGTGTAAGAAAAATTAGAAATTTAGACTTCACAGCAAAATCTCCTGTAATTTTTTTTCAGTGTCTCAAGATTTCCCCATTTTAAAAATATTGATTCTTTTCTTAGTGGATTAATTTATACTGACATTTTGGGAAAGGAGTCTTGCACATTTTTGGGGTTTTTTTTTTTGTTCTGGAATAAAATTTACTGTCTGAAATATTAATTCACATACCGAAGTTAGGTTTTATTGATTTTTTTTTTCTTGATATTTCAATATCCAGGTAGCCCACTGATACCTTGGAATAAGAGCCATTCATTCTGAAGTTAGGAGAGTTATTTCAAATTTTTAATGCCATAACATTTCTCTCGAAAAATTATGACCCAATTCCTCATATGTTGCAGGCAGTGGGACACAAATGTATTTCCAAGTGATGCCACCGCAAATCTGAATTCTTTATATGTGCTTTTGAAACAATATGATGTGCCTCCAGCATCTGTACTCAATGTGAAGTGAGTTTTATTTGTCGTAGCCCCCTGGAAGTTGATGATGAAGCTGATCCTGCTTCCATTGAAGTCTGTCAAAATTCCTGATGACCGTGCAGAGATTGAACTGTGACAGTTGTTTGTGTTAACACATAGGTCATCGTAAAAAAGGACAAAGTCTTATTAGGCTTTATGACAGAACCCAAGATTAAATATCTTCTTCCATACAGCTGTTAGTATAACATGATTAAATCTTTCCATAATAATTTCTTATTGATAAAACGAGATTTTTGAAAGGTCTTAAAATTGATGTACTTTTCAGACTGTAGTTAATTTTTAACTTTTCCTGGGGCCTTTCCCAATGCTTCAGCATAAGTTTGAAAGGCTAAACTGACCACTATTCCAGTAGTTACATCACAGCTGTGACATATGGAAGTAAATCTACATTTCTCTTTGTTAAGGTAAACCCTCTTTGACAATATTCAGGTGCCTCATCACTTCTCCTGTTCCGAACAGTACACTATGCTCATTTGGTTATTTACAGACATCCAAACAGTTGGAACGTAGTCTCCATCTCTGTGTCTGTGTTCGTAGTTCCTAGGTGGCAGACTGATGGATGTAACTGATTTGTGTGCCAGTTCATTGAATTGGATTTCCAAAATTCTCTGCAATCTTTTTGCAATCTGAAGTTTCTTACTTCACCGTGTCTGTGCTTCATGCATTTCATTCTGTATTTTTTGTCTTCTTCAGGGACTGTTTGTGCAGACTGCATAGGAGTAAGCTAATTATTTTCCATAAACAGACTAGCTTTTGTATTTTTCATGTAGCCAGCTTTGAACTCTTTCTTTTTTCCTTGTTAACTGTGACGATTACTACTATAATTATAATGATAATTATAATAATATTTAACATAATTATAATTCCTCGGATATTAATATGACTTTAAGGTTTTGAGATACATTGTGCAGTTACTTTCAAATAGTGTTTTTTTAATTCCATGGG
>WAAE01006627.1:46398-62564 GCA_013400495.1 Nicator chloris | reverse complement strand
CAACTCAGACACCCAACCGGCAGAAAAGGCATGTTTATTTGGGAGAAACAATATACCACCACTGCATATGAGTGTCTAATGAGCAGCTCCCTACTTCTTTATACTTTTCTTTAACAGTTGCATTTTTTAAGGTGTGAGGTTCCTTCTTTAACTGAAAAGTGCCTCTCTGTTGCAAAAGTCTGTAGATCTCTACATTCCTTGAAGTATCCTCTACACCTTCCCTATTTACTGACCACAATTAATCAATACTAAATTTACTTTTTTTTTTTCAGACAAGCATGGATACTTCATTTCTACACTGTAGCAGCTGAATAAAACACAGGAACATCCTGAATCTATGGAATCTTATATTCAGTGAATCTTCAGACATACAAGTAAAATCATGGCAGGCCATACTCAAGGACCACACAATCTGAATATGGATTTATCCTTTGCGTGATTAAATACAGCAGTACTTATAAAAGCAGCATTCTGAAAATACAAGGAAGTGAGATCAAAGAAAACATGGACGTACAGAAAAGTATCAGTAAGTCACAAAGTAAAGAGCACGGTGTTCAAACAGAATAAGCACCAGCAACAAACTAACCACAGAAATATGGTACCCTTAGAGGAATCATTGCATCACTTCCATGTTAAAAACCAAGTCTGAACATGAACACACACACCCCCACCAAAGACAGCCTAGGAAAGGCTCTGTAAAGACAAACTATTCAGATTTGCTCCACTTTGAGCAGCAAAATAATTGCTGTTACTCTGAAACTGTTCATGCTTTATTTAAAAATAAAAAATACATGCTTCCGTGGTACAGGACTATGAACCACTTATCTTCAAGCTTCAATTTATGAAATTATGAAGAAAGAAATAGCCTTTAAAAATCGCTGTGGACAAAGATGCTCAGGACAGAACACGTGATGGCCTCACTGATCAAGAAGAGCCTCAAGGTGTTCTGTGACAGGAAGCACAGAAAACCAAACATCAAGATTATCCAAAGCTCTCAATTCCATGCTTTGCAAACTACACACAATAAGGTTTTTATTACAAACACTTAGACATTCTTTCAGTATATTTTCACTTGAGACTCTGCTGCATTCACAACCAATTCCACCATTATAGTTTGTGTGGGTTTTTTGTCAAAAGACGTCAGTCGTTTTCTGGCTAAATCTGCTCCATCCACAGCATTTCAAACATTCACCAATCGCATGCTTTTGAGTGTGCACATCGTAAGCATATGATTATATATACATTTCCATGTTTTTATGTTGTACCTGGTGTCTGATAGGAATACTGTACTTGGAAACAAGTATTTACATCACAGTGCCTACTAAAACTAAAGCTTGATAACTGGCTTTTACCTAGCATTTAGATAGCATATAATAAAGTGAAGAACTCAGTTTTACCAGCAAGACTACAGAAAAATTTGAAGAACTCAAATTTAAGGTATCTGTTTAAGTTCTAAAGAAACTTGAGGGGGTTAAGTAAACTACTACAATCAGCAAAATTGGCATATTCCTGAAAACTTTCATCTTTATCCAAAAGCAACAGTTCAGTAGAAGGTGATTTAAATATAGTCAGCACATATTCTCCTAACATGTTAAGATACATGTACACAGATGTATAGAACACCAAAGATGAAACTATTTAGGACTGAATGCAGAGGTAACAAGATCTTAAACTCTGTAGGCCAAATTCCATTTTTATTTGTAGTATATTCTATGAGAAAAAAAATCAAAATTCAAACCCCAAAACATTTTTCAAGTAAAGCCACAATTTTTTTTAAATACTCCCAGTATTCTTGGCTGCAGAATCTCTCCTGGCCAGAAAGCAGACTAAATGCAAACCAGAAAAGTCAATTACAAATATGCCTGCTATGACACCAGATTAAAGGGACTGCAAACTTTTGTTGGGAATTACCTAGGGTCGCATGCATTCTCATTTTACTTTTGGCTTGAGTACCTCCACTAGCCTGCACTGCAAACCCTTCTTTTTTTCATTCAGCAATCTTAACACATTTTAAGCAGATGTATTGTCAAATGTATTACATGCCAATCTGTTTATCATTAAAATGAAAAATCAATATGTCCAATTCAAGTGTAAACAGGAGTGGAATGTTCAAGCTGTCATTGAAGATGACATATAATTATTGAATATGATTTGTACTTGGCAAATTATTATTTCCTGAAAAGGACAACAGACAGTAGCAAGGAACTTTTCACAGCAAGTCAATATAGTACCACTTATGGCCAGGGAATTAATTTTATGAATGCAGAAAGATACCTATGCAGCCAAAAGAAGCAATGAGAAAACAATCACTATTAAATTTAATCATTATGTATGTTCAGAGAGAACATGCAGCTTTATATTACTGGGCTGAGTCCAGATTTTTATTCAAAACAGGAGTACTGAAAATAAGAGCTTTAAAAAATACTGCGAGCTTTCTGTTCCGGACCATTAATTTTTCAGTCAAATCAAACTATCATTTAATTGAATCCTGATGCTAAAACTTGGATTCTACATGAAAAATTTGAAACTAAAGCACATAGAATAATTTGTTATGTTGAGCTATTCAGCCCAATATGTCTAGAAAAAAAAGTAAGACAAACTCAAAATAACATTAGTCTACTTTCTGTGATGACACAGAACTAATAACAAAAGGAAACTAAACTTTATCCTGGCCAAGAAACTAAGTCCTTAACTACCATTACTTTCTAGCAGATGCTTAATTTTAAAACAAACTTACAAAATGACAAAAATACTCAGCAGGAGTACAATATCCATCAGTATGTTACTTGGGACACCCCCCCCCAAAAAGAAAAAAAAACCCACAACATTTCACAGGCAACTAGCAATTTTAGGAATCCTCTTTGAGCCTGTACAAAAAAGCTTGACTTCCAGGAGGAGTAGAACAATTTCTAAACAAAGAAAACTATCTCTAAAACAGTGTCCAATCAAATATATAAACACTGTGGAGACAGAGAAAGGGACCACTTCACCATCATGCTTTTAATTTGATACCAAAAGAAAATTTCAATTCAGAAAAGGAAACAGGAGATCTTACTCTGATTTTGAATTGCAATTTACAGAAACATCCAAATCTGGCCTTTTGCGGAGGCTTAAATTAACATTTTGTTCCTTCTTGAATCTCATAATTCGTAATCTCTTGCACTTCTGAGCCACTAGTTAGCACCAGCTGCATAACGAAAGAAAAAGGCCCTCCACATCATTCAGCTAACCAGCTGTGAACTTTTTCAGACAGACAAGGGCATACTGAAAGTATATGGCAGCCTTCAGCTGGGGAGCTGAAAGTATCCTGGTTCTGCTGAACAGTTGACAGCTTCTGTTTGCACGTGAACGAAAGCACCTCAGTCTTAAAATAGCCACCAGAAACCATCTAAGATTTCAAACAATGATAGACAAGTCAGTATGCTGCCAGGTCATAAATATTAACAGAAACCCAAAATCCCATTTATTCTTCCTAATAGCAACCCTATGGACAAGGACAAAAGGCAAGTGCATGTTGGGGAGGAGGGGTGAAGAAGGCGGCGGGGAAAAAAACCAAACCATCATTCTAATTACAGTTAAATCATTTGTGATCTTCACCAGTTACAGGGTTCACCATTGCAGACTACCAAAAACATGTGGTATTTCTGTTTTGCAGATAGGAGAAAATATTAGACTCTTACTTCAATACTTTCCAATGCAACAATCAGCCAGGATAAACTAAAAGTAACATTGTTATCATAATTAGATGATCAGGAAAAGTATTATAACCCTTTCTCTCCACAGTATCTTCATTTCATTGACGCTAATAAGAATGCCAAGCATTTAGCACAGATTGTACCAGATATATCAGAAGTTAAGCATCTGAGCACTAATTTTGACACTTCTAAACTTACTCTTACATTTCCCTCCTTCCCCTCACACCAGACTTTTCACAAAACTGAAGGGTATGTTCTAACATCTACATTACAACACTCAAAGATGCAGCAGCCTCCTGATACTCAATGGATATTCCAGCCTACACAAAAAAAATTATTTTCAAACAGTGTGGGTTGAATTAGTACAACCAGTTTCTTCCATTTAGCAAAAACACACAGACATGCTTTAATATCAAAAAACCATTTTTGCATAATTGAAACAAAAGCTTTTGTATAATATGACAGTTCAATGATGTAGAAATCCAAGGTTTGCTAATAATCTTTTAAATACAAACCTGCTAATACAAAGTTCCCTAACACATTAAAATTCAGCTTTATTTTGTTAAAAAACAGCATCCCTTATGTTACTGCCAAAACTGGGCCTGTCTAACCTTTAATAAGGGAACAGTGAAGAGTTTGACGTATTTAAGGTAGCAATAAAATAAGAAAGACAAAGCTAGCTAATTTTTTCTGTTACTTGCTTATAAAAGTAAGGCACAATTCTCTTGCGTACATATTTACACATACTCAGTATATTAAAGCTAATAAGTCAGAAATATAGCAAGCTGAACACACTCAGTACAGTATCAAAGAAACCGACAACAAAGCCAGAACCGAGAAGGAACGAAAAGGAGATTTAATTTGCCTTCCTTTCACAGGAAGGAAAAAACCCCACATGACCAGTGAGTTGTATTAATGAGCAGAAGCAGACATTCAAATACTCCCAGTCCCCATCTTCCCTTGAAAACCTTATGCCAGGTAAAGAGCTAAAGAAAAGATAGCTCAAACCAGGAAACACAGTATCTCAGATATACAAAGGAATTGCCAAATCTAGGACCAAAGGAAAGCGTGTGACTATAGAAAAGCAGAAGTTTTATGGTTAGTCAAAGTATTTGCTAGTAAGACCAGCCCACAGGCTTTTATCAACCACATCAGCCACAGTTAAAATCTTCTTGACCGTAGGTCAGCCTAGTCCACTCCTTAAGCACGTGTGTACTTCCTAACTCCCACTCTGTTATATTAGCCAGTGACAAAACAGTTAACTTTCCACCAACAAGGATAGGCTGGTTCCCTCCTGTTTATACAATAAACTAACTTGACCACTCACAAAATCAAGCCACCCAAGAAACAGAGAATTCAGGCTAAAACATCAGCACTGTGCATTTAAGGTATTCACTGCATACTTTCTTGACCTAAGGTACTTAGCTTTAAAGACTTTTTCTGGATATGAACCCAAAGCCCAGTTCTGCTCATTATCATTGGATATCCAAAAATATCCATATTTTCTGGATATGAACCCAAAGCCCAGTTCTGCTCATTATCAGGAAATATTTAGAAGTCTAAATAACTAAACATTACCTCAGTAGAAGAGAAAAAATTTCCAGCAAACATCAAATCCGTCAAAAGACCCAGGACTACCAGGTTTTTCTGGCAAATATATATATATACACGTACACTAACCTTGAGGATAGGAAAGGGACAGGCAGGTGGTATAGAAGGAAAATGGATGGAATTGCTGAAACCAACATTCCCTCCACAATGAATTCTTGGGATGGAGCAAAGATTCTCTAAATCTTCAGCTCCCCAAGATAAAGAAACCTTCAACCCCAGCAAAAATAGTTCTCCCAGAGCTGGTATTTAAAGTGCCAACACCTGACTGGAGTTAACAGGTGTTAGCAGTTGTGGAAATGGTGCTGTTGATTGCTACTATGTGTTTTCCTTGCACTGCCTGTCGTAAGACCAATCTTTTTGGATGCCTGTAACAATGCCAAATTTTAGCTGGGAAGGCAGCAGTTTTCTGTGTGGAAGCATCATTCTAGGAAAAACGTCAGCCTTTAATAAGCCTGTACCCTATTAAAAGAAGAGAAAGTTGTTTTTTTTTTCCTCTGTCCTAAAAATTTTAATGTTAAAAAAGCTCCTAATTTTCAGTAATATGTAGCATATGGGGCAAGGTAAAGTTCTGCTTAAGACTGAGTTTTCTGTATCACTAGGAAAATGCATGAGGCTGAATTCTAATCCTTGAATAAATTGTATGCAAACATTTCCAGGATGGAAACCTGGAGTAAATGTGCAAGACCAAAAATCTGGAAAGCTGATGTAGGAGAGAGAGAGCAGAGAAACAAGGAAGAAGTCTCCAAAAATTGGGTCCTCTGGTAGAGTGATGGAATGGGAAGTTCACAATCAACTCTAGTTCATCCTTCCAAGGACAAAAAAAAGCACAATGATGTGAAGATGCTTTCCTTTTGTATTATCATATCACCTGCAAATACAGGATTACTTATTGCTTGTACCACAGCTAAGCAGGCGTGACAAACAGCACAAAAGTGAAATGTGTGGTGTTTCATTGTGCTTCAGCAGATTAGGAAAACCCAAGGACAGGTTTTCTAACGAAACAGGCTGTCATTTGACACCGTCTGGGTAGCCGCAGCCTCCACTCCGTGTGAATTGACACTGACTGGCCTTTCCAGGTACGAGACGAGGCAGGGACGGAGTTTGGCAGGCAGTGATGCTGCTGCTCATTGTACCCGTTTCTGTGCCCATTGTGAAACTTCAGCCTGCCCAGGCACTACAAAAATCCTTACCTGTTTGTTCACAGGAAAGCTTCTGCCATAGCAGCAGCTGCAACTCCTGCTTAAGTATCTGGAAATCTTTTTCTCTCACCCCCCTGCCTGTGAAGTGCCAAGAAGGAGGCCAGCTGTTCAGCACTGCATTGCTGATTTCTTTGAAAAAGCTTAGAGAAGCAACAAGCAGACTGCTTTTCTTTTCTGTGGGAGAAGAGGAGCCTTTATAACTGGGGGGCGGGGGGGACAGGGCAGGGGTGGGAAGGAATAAAAAGAAAATGAGCTCAGGACTTTTCACTGGTCCCTTGCCCTGTGTGAACTCAAGAATCTTAAAATCTTCGCACTCAAAAATCATATTTTGAGCCTTTTTCTGCCATCTTGCAGCTCTCAGAGCTGCAGAGGGAGTGTCTCTGCCTATCACTCAAAGAGCTACATATGAGGCAAAGCCCATATTTCAGGCTTCTCATCTTTTTGCAGAGGAGTGCAGCCTGCTACTGAGCACACTCAAAAGAGATCTTATCGTGCCTTTTAAAAAGATCTTTCTCCCAAACCAAGCAAAGGGGGAGTGGCCAATGTCATCTATATTCTTGCCATGTTTTATAGCTCAAACATCAGATCGTTCATGCTGTAACGCAGTTTATAAAGTGTGTTTGGAGGGAATGAAAACAAAGCACAAAAATTTCGTGGTTTTTTTTTTTTTACTGCTTGCAGATCAAAAGGCTTATATGCCATACTTTCACCACAAAGCAAATGTTTGTGCTAAGTAAACTCCCAACAATTGAGATTATAATGAAAGCACTAACAGCAATTTTTGTTGACCTACAGCTCACTTATAATCACAGGTATACTCAGTAGCTTTTAAAATCTGAATAGACAGAAATAACTTCCAGGCTGTTCTTACAATGCAGTGTTTTCTGAGTTTCCCTGCTTTAATTTGGGCTTTGCTTTCATGGGAAGGTAATTGCCACAAAATTTTCACGGCCCCTTGTGTTCCCAGTGCTCTAAGGCAGAAAGAAAGATCAGTTAAAGACAAATAGGCTATGTGAAAATGTTTGGTCTCAGAAATCAGGAGGGAAAACAATAACCAAAATGTGCTATAGCTACTCAGTAGCAAGCAGAGACAGACAAATCAGCTGCAGAAAGATCTCCTTCAGTCTCCACCAGTCTGCCAAATTTAAAAGTTCTCTTTCTTTTCTCCCTAAAGTTTACATGGGGAATACATTCTTTTAAATAGTATGATGCTAAACAGAGAAAGGCGTCACTACTCTTACCCCAGAAACAGTGGCATGAGTAAACCCTGCCCAGGATGGTAAAAACTCACAAAATTAGGCCAGTAGAGAGCAGACAGAAAAAAACGTGAGATAAGCAGGTATGTAAAGAGTTCAGTCATGAGATCAACAGCTGTAGATACCATGAGCAACTCCACACACGTGTTCCATGAAGGTTCATGGAGCATCCCTAGTTAGAGTCAAAGGTGAAGGGATGACCCAGCTGAATGGAGAACTGGTTTATGTGGCATGGTCTCCTCTGGAGATTCTGTCGACACCACCAGCGAAAGCAGCTGGGAAGAAGATTGCCTCTTGCTGCACCAAGCTGCCTCTGTGTTCACCGGGGTGGTACAACACTGGCAGAACCGGCAGATGCACTGCTCTCCTGGTAAGCAAGATTCCTGAAAGCAGAAAAATGTAGGGGAGGAACCTGCCAGCAAGCTCTCCTCTTCTGCTTTCTTGTCTGCTGTACTGACTTGAATACACTCATTGCCAAAATCAAAATTTTCCCCAAAATTAATACTAAGAATATTTTCTCTTTTCTTGTCAAGTTTGACTTCAAAGTGAGTGTTTCCTCTACCTGGAGAATAGTAAGACACTTCTACAGTGTACCTATAAATTTATCTTTTAGCTTAGGTGTTGGACTTTGTGGAGTTTTTTAACCTGGCAATATTTCCAGCTCTATTCTTTATTTTATTATATCCACATTCTGCTACCAAATACTTTTTGGTAAGCTGTGCCTAAAAATGCCTAAAAATATGGCTTTTCATACGCCATCAAGAGCCTTTTTACCTAGCCTGCCACATGAAGCTAATCATAAATTTGAATAACAGATCACATCATAAATTCCATCAGAACAAATATTTTTCTGAAAGTATTCAACATCTTCTCTTATGGAGGAGGTCAGAATAGCTTCATATAAAATTAGGGAAAGGGAAAATAAAAATAAAGTGGGGAAGCAGCCCTCAGCTGGTGAAGAAAATTTAGCACTACGTCTCCAAGTGAAATACTTTTTGAATGCAGTGTCTAATAAGGAGCCAGCACTTGGACACAGTGTATTACAGTACGAGAGCTTGGCCACGCTCCCAGACGGAGAACGACCCACCGGGTGCCGCCACCTTTGCCCTTCCTCAAGCGATTTTCCCAAATGCCACTTAATACTTTAACCTTCCTAAGGCATGAAGACTTTCCAAAGGCTGGGGCACAGCCTGCCCAGCCATTCTGACCACCCAGTGGCCGCTCTGGGCTGGTGGGAGCGCTGCTGAGGAGCTGGCACAGGGGCAGCAAGTCCTTCCCAGTGGGTCAGGGGCGTCAGGGCTGGAGCCTCCCCTCACAGCAACAGGGCTTCCCAGGCTGTCCCAATTAAACAGCTGGGCTGCTGTTAAGCTCTGTTTCCCTTGCTTTCAGCCAGCCCCTCAGGCACTGAAGCGTGTCTTGACTCCGGCCACATCCTGTCACCTCATGCCATAGAGGAAGGCAGTGACAGGTGTCCCCTCCAACACCAGAGCGAGGCCTCCCTGTGCTAGGTGGGATTTTGCCCTCCTTCTCCTCACCCCACTACCAGCAGGGATGGGGGTTTGTGCTCCTCCTGGGTGGGTTTGTACCTGTGCCAGCCACGGGTGAGGAGGCACAGCAGTGGCTGCAGCGAGGCTGCTGTGCAGCAGCCCCGCAGGCAGCCATGAGCTGCCCAGGGCCTGTCACAGCCCGCTCCAGCCATCTCCAAAGGCCAGGTAGTGCAACAGTCCTGCCGCCTACCAAAACCTGACTGTACATCCCAAAACTCATCTCAGAACTCCAAAGCACACACAACACCCCTTCCCAAATATTCTTACCGAAAAGAACCCCATCAGCCAGGACAGAAGATGCACTCCAGAGTCTTCCATGGTAAGAGGAGGCAATTGCGGTGAGGGACTGAGGGTGTGGGGGACCCGCACCAGGGCAGGGACAGGCCAGAAAAGGCAGAAAGGAAACAGAAGCGTTTGCTGTAAGCAATGATGTGAGATCAGATACAGACAGTATTTTCAGTGTGCGTCTACCTTTTCAGCCACGTGTAGCTCAGCAAAGATAGCAAGACTCAGGAATGGATCGATTGTACATCATCACACTGAATGATCATGAAATCATGTGTGAGAGGAGAGCAAAGTCCAAGGAATGCACATTTACTTCATCTGTTTCAATAAGTTTCATCACAACTGTGTTGTGCCCAAAGGAGGAAAGAGTACTGTTTTGTAACAAAAGAATATAGAGATAATTTAGGGTCATTCTGGCATTATTTCTCCCCTTCTTCAGAAATACTCAAAGGCCACAGCTACAGTAGCAGCTCCACATTTTGAGTGGAGCATTTTGCAGCTTGAGAGATGGACTGGCAACAGCAAAGGCAAGTGAGACACAGGAGAAGCAGTCACTTGATGAGCATGACAGAGGCTCCCTGAAGAGGGTGAGCACAAACACTGCCAGCACTCATGGCATGAGGGATGGGTCCCTCCATGCTGTGACAGACAGGAGGTGTGACACCTTGCCTGTGTTCCAGATGAAAGTGGCAGGGAAACCGTGACACTCCAACACTGGCAGCACTGTTGTAGTGTAGTACCTGTTTTTTGAAAAATGTGACATCCTCTTCAGCCTACACCTGCAGCACTTACCAGAAGGTCTAATTTTACCAAGTATGGATGAAAATAAATTAAGCAACTACACAGAGATCCTGGGTTTCCGTAAGCTTTGGAAAAGATTTTCAAAGCAACATAGAGAGTCGTGTCAAAAAAAAATCCAAGTGGCACCTCTTCTAGGTTTTGTCTACTAAACTCCCAAATCTTTCAAATTTGAATCCAGCTCCTGTAATATAACAAGGGGTGGTTTCATTCATTCCATTTGCTACAACATGACGGTGCTGAGAAGGAAGTTTAATGGCAGTATTGCAAAGTGTCAGGCATGCGGGGAGAAGACAGACCTGTTAAGTACACTGTACTGGCTGCAGGATGTGAGCAAACTATGAGCCGAAAATTTCTGTCACAAATGACTGAAGCCATACAATGAGGATTGAAAACAAATGCTAGGCTGTCTAATTTCTACTGATGGCTAGTGCCATCCTATAAACCAGGATTTTGAGGAGCTGAGGCTCAATAGAGAGTATAAGACTCAGGCAGGTATAATTATACGGTCCTGGTTGCCATACCCAAGGAGGTGACCCACTAGAAATGGGAAAGGTGGGGCAGACACAGAAAACAGGGACATCATCAGCCTTACTCGATGGCCAGATGTGATCTGGTGGGACTAGCATTTGCTTGGAAAGGACAATGTCCCTTCAAAGCTAACAAGGGTACAGAATGCTAAGCCTAACAGCCTGCTGGGCTTTCACAGACTGGGTCTGGCCACTGCTGTGAGGTGGACAGTATCAGATGCCAAAATAGCTGCTAATCTCAGCCCTCAGCTTTCTGATACTAAAATAAAGAACCACACATAGGAGGGGAGTGAGGGGAATGGGGGGAGCATAGAAAGAGAAAAGGGGATGGAGGAAAATGATGCATATAAAGGATGGGTTTTGCTTTGTCCTGCAGAAACAGCAGGAAGAAACAGCCGGAATAGGAAGAAGGAATATGCATGTGTGTGTACACCATGTGGGACAAAGGCAGTGTATTTCTTTTCAGCCAAGAGCATGCTGTCATCTGTCAGCATTGTACGCCTGTGTACAAGCAACACCAAACACTGTTTGCTCTCAGTGCCTTCAGCAATATGTTTTTCATGTTGATTTCTTCATCTGAATTTTCCTTTTTGCTCCCCTGCTTGGAGTGTATACATCTAGTTTTGATGACACTCTACCAGCTGGCTGCAGACAAGTCGCAGGCTTGCATGTCTGGCCGAGTGTAACACACGCGTATGCGCGCACACACATACACACACACCCCTTGCCTTGACCTCTCTCGCCTTCTCCTCTGAGATCTGCTGCATTAGAAGTGTTTTCTTTAGCAACTCCCTTCCCAGGCTCGCCCCCCTGGTCCACGGAGGGCTGCTCCTCAGACCTGCTTTCGGTGTGGGTGAAAGAAAGGGGGTTTCGCGGGATGTGCGCAGCCTTGGCAGTCGGGAGGAAGCGCGGTTTCACTCCGGTGGCCCCTCCGCAGCCCCGCGGCTGCTCCGCGCCCGCGGGCTCGCTGGATCGCTGCGCCGGTGCACCGAGAGTTCGGGCCTGCGGGGAGCAGAGGCTGGGGTCGGAGGGGATGGGGCCAGGTCGTCTGGGTGCAGCGTTGCGGCTACAGCGGTAGGAGCAGGAGACACGGAGAGTTTCTGAGTGGTTAAAAAAGTTCGGATAAGCAAACTCTGGTGCTGTCAAATATCCCACTCTGCCCCCCGCCGCTCTTCCCTCCCCTCCCTGCCCCTTTTTCTCCTTTTTTTTTTATTTTATTTTATTTTTAAGGCAGTTGATGTGGTAATTAAGAATTTGGTGAGAGCCCGGTCAGGTCACCTCTTTTCTCAGATCAGAGCCCCATCAGAAATTCTTTCAAGTGTCCTTCTGCGTCGCCAAAGATGACAACAGCAAATCAATAAGTGCTTGAAATGAAAGGGGTTGCTGGCTAGCCCCCGAGGCTACAGATTTTCGCACCGCCGGTCTTTTTTTTTTTTCTTTCTTTCTTTTTTCCTTTTTTCTTTTTTTTTTTTTTTTTTTTTTTTTTTCCTGAACTTCTCGCATTCCTTTGCACTGCCTCTCCTAGGATGAGCTATATTTTTATCCCTAGTTTCATGACGAAGGTAAGTACCGTGTTAGCATCTCTTTGGCGGGACGGGCCTCGCCGGCTCTGATTGCTCTTCCCTGCTTCCAGCAGACGGTCGCTGCCGGGAAGATGCGAGGGAAGAGCGGCTCTGGCCGAGGGCATCCGCGCCCGCCCGGGAAGCGGCGACCGCAGGCTTGGAGCACAGAAACAGATATTTGCGCTTCTTCTTTTTTTTTTTTTTACTTCATTATTTAAATAAATAAATAAATAAATAAAAGAGAAGGAGAGAAAGAAAGAGAGAGAGTNTTTTTTTCCTGAACTTCTCGCATTCCTTTGCACTGCCTCTCCTAGGATGAGCTATATTTTTATCCCTAGTTTCATGACGAAGGTAAGTACCGTGTTAGCATCTCTTTGGCGGGACGGGCCTCGCCGGCTCTGATTGCTCTTCCCTGCTTCCAGCAGACGGTCGCTGCCGGGAAGATGCGAGGGAAGAGCGGCTCTGGCCGAGGGCATCCGCGCCCGCCCGGGAAGCGGCGACCGCAGGCTTGGAGCACAGAAACAGATTTTTTCGCTTCTTCTTTTTTTTTTTTTTACTTCATTATTTAAATAAATAAATAAATAAATAAAAGAGAAGGAGAGAAAGAAAGAGAGAGAGTAAATAAATAATTTTTTAAAAGAAATAATAGAAGAAGGGTAAGGGATCAAAGCAAAGGAAAAATAAATATGGGAATCACTGCTTATATTACTCTGTGTTAACTGGGGTTGCTTCGCTCCGGTTCGCACGGTCGTCCATACCTCTAATGTGCCCCGATTTAACAATCTTACTAACGAACGACGTCGCCGGGACGTTTTAATTAGGCAATTCATTAGTAAGTCAATACAGACATTTATATTTTCTTTCAGATCAAGTGGTTGAGCGCTAATTTCGAAATGATTATAAATCACTGGAATTCGCGAGGCATAATAATTTTAATTTATATGCAAATCAATGGGTCCATTTGAAATGCTTAATTTTTTAACAATTACTGTATTGTAGCATCGGAACGAACAGCTTGAATGAGCAATTTGAAACCAGATCTGGACAGGAAGAAAATATTCGTGCAGCCCAACAAATCAATAATGTTTGAGTGTGTTAAACATAGCCAGCTATAGGTATTTACATACTCGTTTGCTGACAGATAAGGAGCTCAGAGAGGTGGGAGGAGAGGCTGGGGGTAGACAGGAGGGTTTGCTTGCGAGGGCTGAGATCATAATCCGGGAATGAAGAAAGTAAATGCTGGTGAATTGCCCCATCGCGCACTTCGCAGGATAACTCCCTTTTCCGTCGGTTCCCCACCGCTGACGGCCTGCGCCAGACGCTGAGGGCTGCCCGGAAAACGGCTGGGCTCTGCGCTCAGTCACCGCTACATACGCTTTGGGATTTTTTATGTCGGTTGTTTGGTGGATTTGGTTTCTTGAGTTAGGGATATTTGTTTGGGGGAGGCTTTTTTGCCTTTTTTTGTTTGTTTGTTTTCCCCTTATTTTCTTCCTTCGTCCCTGGGCAGCGGGGAAGCTGATCGGGCTTTCCTTTGCCTCACCCACTCTGTGATCCGGGATCACCCAGGCAAAAGCCCCACGGCACCCGCCGCAGCCGGGAGCACGGCTGGTGCGCCAGGTGCCTGCAAACGGATAGTCGCGATAGGTTTTAAGAAAACAGCTTTTCCGTCTGTTGGGGCGATAAATAACTCCGCCCTCTTCTCAAGCGGTTCGGAAAGCCGGCTTGCCGGACGGGGGCCGGGACGGAGGGCTCTCAGCGCGGCTCTCCGCGTCCCAGCCGGGCCGGGGCAGCTGCAAGCCCCCCGCCACTGCCGCCTCACCCGCCGAGGAATGGCTCCGGAGCCTCCTCGGGGGTTTTAAAGCTGTTGTCACTGAGCTGGCGAAAGGGAGGAGATAGACTATAAATACAGCCGTCGCGCCCTTTGCTCGCCCTGAAATCTATTATTACATTTATTGCTTTGACAGAAGGGGAAAAAAAAAATTGAAATCCTCGTATTAAGTCGGCTCCATAGTTTCCAGACACCCTGGAACCCCTCTTCCACGGCAGCATGTCTAATGTATTCCCTGGTGATTCTAGGCATTAATTAGTTGTTTAATAGGAGTATGACTAAAAATGTAAAAGAAGGATTAGGAGCGTGAAACGTATGTCCAGCTCCTTCCACACACTCGAGGAGGGAATGAAAATCATCCAGTATCTTATGTTTCTCCAGGAGCCATTTGCATTTCCCACCAGCTGCTCACTTTAGCCTCTCCGGGGCGGACGGAGACTGCTGCCGCCCGGCGCGGAGGCGGTCGATGAACGGCGGGCGGTCCCGCTCCGCGGCCGTGCTGCCGAGACGGGCGTCTCAGCTTTCCCTGTCCAACACACAGTGGGGCTGGAGGTGTGGGGAAGATGCACACCGGCGCAAGCAGTTAGCTTCTCCCAGGTAAACAAAACTGAGAGGTGGGAGCTGGGAGTCCCTCTCTCTCCCGCTCTTTCTTCGGATGCGAAGAGAAACTGGATTTCACCTGGCAGAGCCCTCCCTAGAAACGCATAGAAACGCAGGTAGCCAAGGACGCAGTTAACTAATTTATTTCTCCCTAGATTTTCCCGCACGATTTCATTTCTTGCGAGAGAAAGTCACCCCCTCCGCTTGGCGCGGCGACCGGCTGCGGCGTCGCAATCAAAGGGCTTTTCCGAGCACGCCGTAGAGCGGTGGTGCTGCCGGCTGCGGCTGAGCTGACTTAATGACCCGCGGAAAACTTGGCCTCTTCCAAGGGTTCGCTTTCCCCTCCAGCAGTAACTGCCTAGCCCCCTGCCCACGGCTATAAATAACTAAAATTCACTCCAGGCCTAAATAATTTTAAAATAGCCACAAAGAGATCAGGTGTAGCCTCCGAGTTAGTAAAGCGCCTATTTTTATTTTCGCGTGGTTCCTCTATAAACAAAGCCGCGGAAATGCTGCGAGAAAACGCGATCGCTTTAGTTTGATCTGAATAGAGAAATCCGACTTCGATATTTTCTTAAACATGGAAAACGCCGCAAAATCGAAAATAAATTTCCCCCTGGAGGTAGTTCGATGTCCTTTGGGGGAAAGGGAGAGAGTGTAGCGTTTTCTCGCTATCGTGCGTAAATGATGCAGGGCGAGTAACAGAGAGAAGCGGCAGGATTTCGGCTATCCCGGCACTGCGCTACCGATACAGGCACGAACAAGAACACCCCGCATTAAAAAAAAAAATACAAATATATATATATATATATATATATATGTAAGAAGTAAGGAAAAAAATGGGGAAAAAAAGAGGAAAAAAGTGGGTTAAAACAGGAAACCGAGACCTCTCCCAATAGGTTGCCGATCCCTCTTCACATCTGGTGCAAGGACAGCCACCGGCCCGGCCCGGGAAACTTCGGCCACAGTTACTTGTGCCCCCCTCCCCAGTCGGGCGGAGCAGGGCGCGCCCTGCGCGGGCGCGGAGAGGCCACGGCCGTCCTCGCTCACCTCGGTTTTCCTCTGGCTACCTAGCCCGCCGCCGCGCCGCCTCCGCCGACTTTTGTCCTTCCTCCTGCCCCCTGCCCCCTCCGCGGACGGGGGCTGCCACCGCCGCCGCTGCGCCCGTGCCCGCGGAGAGCCGCGGAGCCTCCCGCCCCGGCCCGGCCCGGCCCCGCGGCGGCGGGGAGCGCTCAGCAGAGCCTGTGTGACGTCA
>WAAE01006627.1:33555-45630 GCA_013400495.1 Nicator chloris | reverse complement strand
GGGGCGCGGGAGGGCCGGCGAAGGAGGGAGCCAGCGGCGGCTCCGCGGCCCCGCAGCCAGCGCAGGAGCCCGGCGCGGCCCCGCCGCCCCCGCCAGCCACAGGCACCAGCAGCGAGAGCAGCGGGGCGGGCAGCGCAACCGTCCCCGGTGAGTGCGACAGGCTCGGGGGGTATCGGTGGGACGGGCGCGGGGCTACGAAACTGGCAGATCCGGGCTCTGCGCACCCCTGGACGAGCAGCGGGACCGCGGGCCGGCCGGGCAGGGTCCTGCGGGCTCGGGTTGCTGATGTCCTCCCGGGCGGCTGCGGCCCGTCCCGCAGGGCTGTCGGCCAGGGAAGCAGCGCTACCCCTGCGCCGTTTCCCCGCCGGGGTCTCACTTCCCCGGCGGGGCGGGCGCCGAGGAACCGGCCGCGCAGGCAGCGCTTCCTGCCGCGGAGACACGGACCTGGGCGGGGGGCGGCGGCAGCGGCGCCGGCACGGGCTCGGGCCGCCCCAAAGCGATGCGGTCGGGTCTGCCGAGCCGGCTGCGGGGTCTGCGGCTGGGACCCATCGGCACCGCCAGCGAGAGAACGGCGGGGCACGGCTGCCCCGCTGGCACCGCGGAGGGGTAGGCCCCGCACGGAAACCCCTTTCGTTTGAGAGCCAGAGGCCGCGGGCCTCTGGCGGAAAGCGTCCCGCCAAAATCACGCACCACAGCATTTCGGGCGGTGCTGAGATCCTTGCCAGGCGACTCCAGCTTTTTGGGGATTGTGGTTTTTTTTTCCCCGAAAGAACAGTGATAGATACCTACAAGGAAAAAAAAAATCCCGTGTGACTCTGCTTTCCTGTCCGCGCCCTGCAGTTGCTCCGAGCAGGTTGCTGCTGAGAGGGCCCGGCCGTGGAGAAAGGCAAGGTCGCTTGGCTGGTGCGTTTGTTGGGGCTGTGGGCGCGCAGAGGTGCGGAGGTATTTAAAACTGAGTACTCAGAGAAAGGGAAGTGGAAAAGCAAGTGGAGTTGCTTTCGTTTGAGTCGCCGGGCTGGAGACAATAGGAAAACGCTCCCCTTGGCCCCGTGCTGCGATGTGCCTTGCAACAAAAATTAAGAGGATATGGAGAGGAGAAAGGGAAGGAGCAATACGGGCAAGGAAGGAATAATAATAATCCGTCCGAGAAAGGCAATTTTCTCCGAGGAGATCGGCATTTCAGTAGAGAGGAAAAACTTCCCCTCGGTGTCGGTGCTTGTGCGTGGGGGGAGCCGTGTGTCTCCACTCATGAGATAAATCAGCCATAAAGTCAGGCCGCGGGGGAGGGCATTTGTCCCGCAGGACTAATCTTGACGGAGACCGATCCCGAAATAAGGACCATCGGCGAAGAATTTTAAAGGTTCTCTCAATGGCCTTCCTGATTAATTTAGGCACTGCTTATGTGCTAGGCCCGGCTGCTGGAGGGAGCGGAGTTCCTCCCTGGCGTCGTTCATCTGGGAATCTAAATCGCCATGTCACGACACGACCACGAGGAATCTCGATAACTGCACCTTTCCGTTTCCTTTCCTCCCTCTTTTTCCTTTTTTTTTTTTTTTTTGCTTTTTTTTTTTTTTTCCCCTTTTTTCTTTTTTTTCTTTTTTTTTTATTTTTTCTCTTTTTTTTTTTTTTTTTCTCGCTTATTATTAATTTCTCCCCTTTCCTCTCCTTTTTCTACGGCCTTATCCCGCCTGCCCGGTGGAGGGTGGCAGGGCTGGAGCCTCGAGGCCCTTCTCGGTGGGTGCTGCGTCTGGCGCTGCTCATCCCAAACATGCCTCGGCTCCAGGCTGCCGGATTTCTAAGCACTAGCTAATAATGCGCCCGGTCCAGACATTAAAAAAGAAACGAAGAAGAAGAAAGATTACCGAAATGATGGTGACATGCAAATTTCCCCCGAAATTATCATAAGTAAACATTTGAAGCCTGGACTAATAAAATCCCATCTGTGTTACTTCATATCGAGTTAGTAGAGAGCTGTGATAATGAATTTTGTAATATCTCACGAACAGACATCTCAATCAGGCACTAATCCTGTGATTTTACTGCCCGACCTCTCAGATAGAGGGAGGCGGCAGGGGCGGCCGGGGAGCGCGGAGGCGCAGCCGCTGCCGCGCAACTTCCGCCACGGTGGGGGAGCCGCTGGTGGTACCCACTGTCCTACGGCACCCCTGCCACCGGGATCGGCCTGTCCCGCGGCTGAGCGCGGCGACGAGGTTAGGGGACTCTCCTACGCGTCCTCAAATAACTAGAGGTGCAGGGAGGCCGGAGAGTTCGACGAGCTGGGAAACAGCCACGGGTGTTTGCGCCTGTCCTGTGATGTGACTTAGGTGTGACCCAAGGCTGAGGCAAGGAGGGCGGACCCTGCGCGTATCACTGGAGAAAGGTGCGGGATCCAGCCCGAGTCCTTGAGACGCAGCTCCCGGGGCGGCTGTGTTTCCGGTTTTTGCATGTATTTTTTCAATCCCAAATTAATTGTTTTAAAACTCCGGTGCCTTCATCTTTTGCAGATAACGGGTAATGGAGTCCAACTGCCGCAAACTTGTCTCCGCCTGTGTTCAGCTAGGTAAGAGACACCACCGCCCGCCGGGCAGGAGGCACAGCGGCCCCGCCGCCGTGCGGAACGATGCGCGGGTGTGCAGCCGGGAGGGTCGGCCCCGGGGAAGCGGCGCCACCTCCGCGAAGGGCTGCGCAGTGTCGGGCGCTGNCTGCGGGGCGGCGGCGACCGCGCCGAGTCGGGCCCGCCTTCGCGGCGCCAGGGCGCCCTCTGCTGTCCGCCGGCGGCGCGGCGGGCGCCGCTTGCGCCTGGAGGTGCGCGGCCGCGGGAGAGAGGGAAGCGAACGGAGAAAGAGGGTGCGCGCATCCCCGCGGCTGCGGCCACCCATCTGCTCCCGCCGCCAGCGCGTGTCCCCTAAAAAAGCATCGCTGTCAGCGCGCCGTTTAGACACCCGCAGAGTCACTCTCGTACTTATTTTTATTTTCTATTTTTTGACACCACCCCCTCGCCCGTAAACAAGCCGCCAGCCCTCTCCTGCCCCCAGAGGTAGGCACCCCCATAGCGCCCCGTCTGCAGCAGAGTGATCTCCTGTCTCTCTTCCCCTGCCCTTTTCAGGGGGTCTGACAGGCGAGCCCGAGGGGTGGTAAAGAAAAACAGCAACGCAAACATATTACAAAGAAGAAAACAAGCGCTCTGTATTTCGAGAGACTGTTTAATCCAAGATAAACGTAATTTTGTTTAAATAAAATACATTAACCTGAATTAATAATACAGGAAACTAGAGTGAATTAATAATGCACGTATTCCTGGTCTCGTGGTTAAACACTTCCTTGTAAGAATACTGTATTAACCCTGTTTGGCCAAACAGCTCGCTATTTCTCAAATAACATCCAACGATTTCAGGAGAGGCCATGTCCCCTTCTCGAGTCCACCCGCCCCCAGGGACTTTAAACAGGATTTGCTAGCTGGACATCAAAACCCCTAGAAGAAGAAACGCTTAGGCTAAAGGAAGGTTAGCAAGCAAAATCTGGGGTAATTCCAAACGCCAAAGCATTAGGAACCGATAATTTTTAATCCCGGAAACATACACGATATTAAATTGTGCACAAATAGGCTTTACCAGAGTCTGGCACTTTTTCCCTCGGCCAGTAATAAGTGTTAAATAATGTGGAAAGGAAGGGTGACATTGCTTTATATATGGTTTGCAAATAAGAAAGGCCTTTTTACCCTCCCCTGCCTTTTCTTCCCGATGAACAGGTGGTCTTAATCAAAGCCCGTAGCACGATCTAATGGGAAAGTGGGGACCTTTCTGATATAATAAATTTATGAGCCCTTCCAAGTCAGCTTTATTCGACTAAGTATTTATAAAAGTAATATCCACATATGCTCCCTGACATGGTAACTTTAACTTCCTCTGCCGAGAAACAAATGGTTATTTTCTTAAACATCAATTATGAACCTGGATTATTGTAGTACACGCAAAATTTCCTGCCTTGTTACCGTATCAGCCGGTCTGTCTTTTACTCGCCGGGCTGCAGGGGAAATTGCTATCTAAACACCTTTAATGCCATTAATTAAAACATACGTCCGAGTCCAAGAAGCAACATGGTGTTGCCTGACCATTAAAACGTTCCCATTTACGCGGAAGGGAAGAGCGACGACCTCGGATACGGATATATCCCTGCAGATAGATATGGGAATATATCCCTGCAGATGCGGGGATGAACCTTGTGTGCTGCCTCAGTCCCTGCCTCTGTGCGATAAATAACGGCAAGTCCCGAGACGCCTGGAGCTGCTCGGGCGACTCGCTGTAAATCGTAGAAATCACGGGTGTTTTCTCGTGATACCGGAGGCGTTTGTTGGGTCTTGGTTTTGATTTGCTTAAAACCGCGCGGTACTCGTTGATTTTTGTCTTAACTGACCGTAAGGACGTCATGCTTTTGGGATTTAATTTGCAAAAAGTCTGATCCTTGGGGCTGGCTGGTGGGGGAGGCGGGGAAGGAAACAGGGGTGATTGGGGACCCCCCTCTGTCACATTTCAGCTTTGGAAATTACGAGGTCCGTGAGGTAATTTGGCGAGATAGGCACTGTCGGTGTCCACGAGGCGAATGATCGCTAACTAGAACCACTGGCAGTAACAGCAAAACATGAGACTGTTTTGTCAAATCGATGGTTCTGTGAAAGGAGGAAACGAAATTCAGTAGGAGACCCACCGAAACGACACGGCATGCCGGGTTCCCGCAGGGAATGGGGCGCGCAGGGGGAGGGTTGTTCCAGAAGAAACGAGTCCGTGCCTATGCCGAGGAAAGGAAAATGGGAAAGTATGAAAATATTATTGCAGCCTGGAGTGTCAAGCGCAGCCCGGCGGGTGTCAGGTTTCTTCAGAGAGACAGGGAAATTGCTGCTGGGTGACCAGTCCCACAAAATTAGGAAAACTTCAGCACCTGCTTCGCCATGGCAGTTGTAAACGGTTGTCGGCGGTGGATTTGTTTGAACAATTTTTATGCAGGGCGAAAGAATGCTTAAGCTTTTTGTGTGTACGTGTAAATATATATATATATAATCTATACGATTTGTTAGGTCTGTGAATTGTGCTTAAGAAATCCTTCCCTGTAATCGATAATCTGGGTATTGCTGAAACAGCAGCTTCCAGAATAAATTGGTGACATTACATTCCGTCTTATATCACCATTCAGCATTCCAAATTGATTGTTTCAACTCTATAGCCAAAAAAAAAAAAAAAAAAAAAAAAAGGAAAGAAAAAAAAGAAAATAAAAAAAAAATATTCCACAACTGAACAGTCTTTTCAAAAACAAAAACTTAAAAGCCTTATGCTGATTCAGCTTTCCATTCAGACCGGCTAAAGACACTGCAGCGTGCAAAGCAAAGGTCGCCGGTGCCTTTTTTGAGCCCCGGGAAGGGGTGGGCGCGCAGCCTCTGCCTCCGCGGGAGGGAGGGAGCGCGGGGGGGCCGAGGCGGAGCCGGAGTGTCGCTGCTGCCGGTGGGCCGCCAGGCAGAGCCGAGCGGCACCCTCCCCTCCTCATAGCGTGGCCAAATTTGTCCCCGAAATTGTGACCCGGGCCGTGGAGCGGGGATGTTCCCTGTCCAGGGAGTAAGCACTCCGCTGATGCGCTGTCCCTGCTCGGCACCGCAGAAGGTGCGTGGCCCGTCCCGCACCCCCTGCCAAGCGCAAATTAGAAGTTATTTATTGCTCTTCGTTTATAGAATTTTCCCCCTCCACAGTTGCCGTCTGAGAATAATATATGCAGTTGTTAGCCTCACTCCAGGGAAAACTAAATGTATAACGAAAGCTTATTCGTGAGTAGGAATATACTAACGGAACAATCTGATGTCTTCTTAATCCTATGTAAAAAGCTCTGTAGTCTTCCTAATATTGACTGAATGGGTAATTAATGGCTCTTCATCGAGGAGAATACCCGGTAATCCGAGATAGGCGAAAGACAACAAGCCAAAGGTAAAAGACAACAGGACTAGTTGGAGGCTCTACATAAAAACCAATTTATCCATTTAGGGGAGTATTACGCCTAGAAACAAAGATCTCGTGAGGAGATAAAGGAAAAGTGGGAAAATAAATACCCGCAGTAGGTCGGGCCACCCTCCGGCATCCCCAGCAGAGCCGCTCAGCTCCCGGTCCTGCTGTCGGCCCTCCCGCCTCCCGCACCGGGGCAGGCACCGGACATCCCGGGTGAGCTCAAAAAACAGCGTGGATAAATAAATAAACAAACAAACAAACAAAAAAGACACACACACAAAATCCCTACCATTCAACCAACCAACCAAACAGGGAAAAAAAAAACACAATAAAAACTCCCATGAAATTAAAAAGGTGAAACGGAGTGAGGATCATCCCTTATTCCCCATTTTTCTCAGGCGGCGGATGTTCCCCGGTCCACTGGGGCGCATCCCCGACGGGCCCTGCAGCTCAGGGTGAAAAGGAAAGAGAGCAGTTCCCAAAATAGTTATTGGCTTTTCTTTGGTGATGGCAGCCACACGCAGCAGGCGCGGACAGTCGGTACACGAGTGAGCTGGCGGGGACGGCTTCTTGGCCAGGACCCGAACCCGAGAGGCGATGGTAATTTCGACCAGAAAAAAAAATTAGAAAAAACTTTAAAACACTTGACATTTTAATTGAAACCTTTACCACTAATATATTACCTGGGTGACTACAATTAGGTTGTTTTTCGGTTGGCTGACAGCTTTTAAAATATTATTTCACTTGGGAAATAAAAGCTTCATCTCAGATTATAGGTGGGTATTTTTGGATTTACGTGATTTATGGTCACCATGACAACTAATGCTGCGTGGTAGCTCCCCTCCTGCCCGGGGTGGGGGAGTTTTAATCAAAGGCACGTAAATGCCGACAGCCTCTCCCTTTAGGCTGCCGGGGCCCGGGCCAGTGTTGTGCACTCCTTTTCGGGGCGCGGGGACGGCTGGAGGGTCCGACCCGCCTGTGGCTGTGGGACGCGGGGCTGGAGCTAGGGAGGATGTGAGAGGGCGGTGCGGTGGCCGGGCCCTGCTCCTCCTCTCCCCATCCCCTGGGGCAACGCGCCGAGAACGGCCTGCACCCGTCAAATATCCTGAGACAGCGAGGCTGCGGCTGGCGGGCACCGGCGGGCACCGGCGCTCGCCCTGCGACGGCATAAGGCGCGCAACGAGCACTCTGCGCCTCGCACAGGGGAGGGACTTCTCGCTTCGAGTCGCGGCGGGAGAAGCCAGTATTGCCCTAAAAAGACTGAAAATAAATGAATGGGAAAAAAAAAAAAAAAAAGGGGAAAAAAAAAAAAAAAAAAAGGGGTGATAGGGGTCATCCATGACAGGGATGCATTGCCTCGTTTAAAAAAAAAAAAAAAAAAGGCGTGGGGGGAAGGAGGAGATACCTCCGTATCAACTCTCCCTCTGGCTTCCCTTCCTCAGGGCTTTGCATTTGTTTTCCACCTCGAGTTGGGGGCTGGAGAGGGGCAGCGCCCCCTCACAGGTGCCCCTCGCTGAGAGGCCGAGGTCGTGCCCGCTTGGCCGGGTCTGGGGCAACCCCTTGCCTGCGGTCTTGCCGCTGCCCCGCCATGGGGAAAGGCTGCGGGGAGATTCTCGGTGCGGGACCACAGAGGTAGCGAGAGGTTAAGAAGAAACTGGGATATGATTGGTAAACAAATTGTGCAGAATGGAGCTGGATTCATATTGACTTAGTTATAGGTCATCTGCTGCCGGTGCAAAGGGAGGAAATATTTACTTTACACATATACTTTATGATCTTGGGGGAATTAGAGGAAATTCAATAAGAAAACGGCTAGAATCATTTTAAACCCCCTATTTAAAAGACTTAAGCAAATTAGAGTCTTATCAGATTAAAATCCACTACAAATGTAAGAGCACTGTCTCCATCGAAACGCTGTGGGGTCTGAGGAAAGAGATTCTTTGCCAAATCTCAGGGATAAAAACACGTCATTTAAACACCAGATAATGAGCAGAATGTAAATTAATTTAACCTTCTTTACTAACAGGCTGCGAAAGTAATATGTATAATTTAGCGATAACTAAGATTGCGATGGATGATACTTACCTCGAACGAGAATCAGAGACTAAGGAAGACCCTTGAGGGTGGTGGGGGTGGGGTGTGGCGGACAGGTTTGGAACGGGACACAGAAAAGTTTGGGCGCTGGGATGTGGATGGGGCTACATCAAGGGGAAGCTTTCGGTAACTTTTCAATACCAGTGACCGGCCAGATAAATTGAAGATAGAGACGTAAACCTGCCTTTCCCGCTCCCGGGCTCCTTCGGAATCTCCATCCCTAAAACGGCCACAACTCCCCTGGGGCAGTGTCGGCTTTGAGGGCAAGGGCTCGGGGACAGACTCGTCTGCCTCAGGAGGACCTGACCAACATGGGACGGTAACCTGCCTCAACCTTAGACGCGTGCGAAAAAGCCCCGCACCTCCTTACTGCGAGACACGGGTCTGCAGCAGCCTCATTCCGGCCCTATAAGCAGTCCCACGAGCGGGGATTGCGGGACAGTAGAGGAGCGTCCCTCTACTGCCGCTGCCCGGGAGAGGGGTCAAATCCTGTCCCCAAACCTCGCAGTGGGGTTTGGGAGGTTTGTGTGCCGGTGCCTGGCCCGGTGTGGGACTTGGCCAAACGCTGTGAACGACTTGCGGGGGCGCGGATTCGTGGGCTGCTCCGGGCGTCCCGGGGGTGCGGGATGTTCCCTCCGGGTCCACGCCGAGAGGGAGGAATGGTCCCGCGGGTTACTGTGTGCCAGTAAGTTGTAAAACCAGGGTGGAAAAAACTCATTAGGGGCTAGCTTTTGGGAACGCTGTTGCAGGGAAGGGGAGGGAGTGGCAAAACCGAGGAAATTATTTTTCCCCCGCGTACTCTGCCCTCGGTGCGGGCAGACGAAGAGCAGAAAGCCGGAGAGGGCAGGGACTAGAAGAGCTCGGGGGCCTCCGAGCGCGGTGTGAAGCTTTCCGTAGCTGTGTTGCAGAGAGGAGATTGTTGTCGTTTGTGTTTAATTATCGCTGTTACCAGCACAAGGTCCGCCGTCTAACCGGCCGCGCCCCCGTCCTGCTTATTTTCCACTCTTCCATGAGAAGGGAATCAGGCTTTCCTCCACCCTTCTGCAGCGGCTCTGGCAGTGCCGAGCTCCCCGCTCCTCATCCCCGCAGGTCCGGGAGTGTGGCGAGGTGCGGCGCGGATGCGCTCGGAGCCGCTCCGACGGGGTGTCCCTGGCCGGGCCCTCCAGGCGCGGGTAGCCCCGCGGAGCACACCGGGCGGAGGTTTTTGCGGGGAGCGGGTGTGCCCATCACCGGGAGAGCGCGGGGCGCGCAGGGCCGCCCGGGCGGGCGGGGCGGGGCTGGCGGAGAANGGGGCCGACCGCGGCGCGGGTCCATGCGCGGGCAGCGGAGAGGAGCGCCCCGCGGAGCGCCGCCGCGCCTCGCCGCCCCCGCCCCGCGGAGCCTCGCGGCGGGCCGGGGGCCGCCGGCCGGGGAGCTGCCGTGTCGCCGTGACGGCTCTTACAGGACCGGACTCGCCCACTCTCCTGTCGCCGCCGCCGCGCCCCCCCGGGTGGCGGGGGCTTCGAGGTTCGCCGTGCCGCCCGGGCTCTAGTCGAACGTCGCCCGCCCCGGAGCGGCTTCCCGGCCGGCAGCCCTGACCCCCGGAGCCGCGGAGCTGGTCCGCTTCCGCGGAGGGGGCGCTGCGTGGACCCTCCTACACGTACTGACACCTACAGACACACGCACACCTTCTCCTATCGACCCCCCAGGCGCGCACGTAGACTTTGGCGTCCTTTTGCCGATGAACTGCATGAAGGACCCGTTAAGCCTGGAGCGCCTGGGAGCCGGGAATAAGCTGTGCTCCTCTTCACCTTCCTCGTCCTCCTCCTCTTCATCATCCTGCCATCACCACCAGCCCGCGCTGGCCATGGCGACGGCGCTGGCGCCGGGGCAGGCGCGCTCCTCCCTGGAGTCCGCCAAGCACCGGCTGGAGGTGCACACCATCTCCGACACCTCCAGCCCCGAGGCCGCAGGTAAGCAGGGGTGAGAGGCAGGAACCCCAGCCAGACGGGCGCCCCGCCGTCCTGTCTTGCTCCCTGCCGGCTGGCAGCCCCGCGGACCGCGATGCGCCGCCGACCCTCTGCCCGGGAGTGTCCCGCACCCGAGCCGAGATGCGTTTCGTGGTTTTTCGCGTGCGGTGTCTGTGTGTCGGCGTACAGGAAGATAATGACATATGTAAGGATAGGCGAGTTACATGGATACTGATAGGTAAATAACGTGGGAGTTAATGGGCGAGTAATATCGATACAGACGGACAAATAGGGATATATACGGCCAGAGAATATTGTTACAGGCGGGAGAATAACAAAGGTGTAGGTAAGCAAATAAAACGAATTACGTATTTGCAGACGGGAGAATAATGTGGATGCACATAGGCAGAAAGCTTACGTACGGAGAGGTGGCTCCGTCCCGCAGCCCCGGCCGTGGCTGCTCCCCCAGGAGGAGCCGCCCGTGGGTGCCCGCGGGGTGCGGAGAAGCCGCGGCAGCGGGAGGCCGGCGCGGGTTAATCATTACAGTCTCGAGTTGCGTTCGGGTCAGTCTACGGGATCCAGCAGCGCTGGGGACATGCTTTTCCCCAGCCGCTGGAGAGGAGGCTGAGGAGGCTGAGGCGCCCTCGTTTTCCGCCTTGTTTTTTTTTGTGTTTTTTTTTTGTTTCCCCCACTTACAGAGAAGGATAAGAGCCAACAGAGCAAGAATGAGGATGCGGGGCCCGAGGACCCCTCCAAGAAGAAGAGGCAGCGGCGGCAGCGGACTCACTTCACCAGCCAGCAGTTGCAGGAGCTGGAGGCCACCTTCCAGCGGAATCGCTACCCGGACATGTCCACCCGGGAGGAGATCGCCGTCTGGACCAACCTCACCGAGGCCAGGGTTAGGGTAAGTCCTGACACGGCACCCCGGCTCGGAGCAGCGGGGGTCAGGGTGGGTTGGGAAAGGGAAGGAGGGATGAAATATTTGCAGCTGCTTTCGATTTCGGCTTGTATGCAAACTTCAGAGCCTTTGCACAAAAGCAGGGCAGAGCAGGACATTTCTGTCAAATCGAAACAGATTGGGATCTCTCTCTGTGTCTCTGAAATATGTTTTGCTGCACGTTTTGCCCTCACCGTGCAATGCGTCCCTCTCCTTTTGATCGAAACGCTAATGAAAACGTTAGCTAAGAAAGCAACTTGGAACAGGCTGCAACCTGCGCTGTCTCTAATGAGAAAAAGATGTAAAATACACAAGAGCTTTTGCTTCACTCCGAGGCACTCCCAATGTGCCCTTCCTTGCATTTTCTATTTCTTTGGGTTTCACAATTCGACGAGCGTCTCTCTCCACCCTCTGCCCCCCTCTGAGATTTATGGGACCATCGCGGCGCTGCAGAGATACCGCGGCCGGATCCTGCTCGCCTGCAAAGGCCGCGCTGGGGGAAAAAAAGAAACACAACAAACCCCAACGCTCGCACACAAAAAGAAGCCTATAAACGGGCCGAACCTTCAGATTTTCGGAAATCCCACATAAATCCTCTCCCCGAGGTCGCTTGAGGAAAGCGAGACAGTGAGAACCGGGGGCGGCAGCGAGCGGGGCCGGCTCTCAGTCCCGGGCCGGCGGTGTTGGTGCCGGGACAGACACGCGGAGGGAGCGGAGCCCGGCCGAGCCCGGTGTCCTCCCGGGGCACGGAGCGCTCTGGGTCGCGGTGTGGCTTTCGCGGAAGTTTTTGTATGGGTCCACGCGGTGCCTCCAGACGGGCCCGTCCCCGTGGTGCCCGGGCGGCCCCCGCCCGGCTCGACCAGGGTGGGGGTTACCACAAACACCCCGGGGTGGTTTCAATACACACGGTAAGGCGGCTGCGGCGGCTGCCCGACGGGTCAGACACCCAGATGTGGATTGGGAAAAGGGCACGTTTTTCCCATTGTCTGCGCGGGGAGGGTCCCTTAGATCTCATTTAGCAAGTTGTTAAATGGTGATTTTTTTCTTCTTCTTCTTCCTTCTTCTTCTTCTTTTTTTTTTTTTTCTTTCCCTATTTCCACCCCCCATTCCC
>WAAE01006627.1:0-33455 GCA_013400495.1 Nicator chloris | reverse complement strand
GAAGGGCTGCGGGGGGCGGGGGGGGCGCGCTGGGAGGGGGAGTGGGGGTGCCGTGGTGAGGGTGGAATGGTGCGGCCACGAATCTGGGTTGCTAAAGCCGGGCGGCCCCGAGGATGCGCGGCAGTCCCGGCAGCGCGCCCTTGCCTCGGCCCAGCGCAGTGCTCCACAGAGGAGGAGGTGAACCTATACATGGAGATACATTCATATATATATGTTGGTACAAATTTTCTATATATAACTCTATACGGACAGGCTCGGCTGTTGCCCCGAGAACCTGCAAAGGGCTGCGGTGGTGGTGGTGGTTCCTGACTAACTCGCATCTCCCTCCCTCCCTCTCCCCCCGTTTCCAAAGGTTTGGTTCAAGAACCGCAGAGCCAAATGGAGAAAGAGAGAAAGGAACCAGCAAGCCGAGCTTTGCAAAAACGGCTTCGGTCCGCAGTTTAACGGCCTCATGCAGCCCTACGATGACATGTACCCCAGCTACTCGTACAACAACTGGGCAGCCAAAGGCCTGACCTCTGCTTCCCTCTCCACCAAAAGCTTTCCTTTTTTCAACTCCATGAATGTCAACCCTCTGTCTTCTCAGAGCATGTTCTCCCCTCCAAACTCCATATCCTCCATGAGTATGTCTTCAAGCATGGTACCTTCTGCAGTCACCGGGGTGCCTGGCTCCAGCCTCAACAGCCTGAATAACTTGAACAACTTGAGCAATCCCTCCCTGAATTCTGCAGTGCCAACGCCAGCCTGTCCTTATGCTCCTCCAACACCTCCGTATGTTTATAGGGACACGTGTAACTCAAGCTTGGCGAGTCTGAGACTTAAAGCCAAGCAGCACTCCAGTTTTGGCTATGCCAGTGTGCAGAACCCTGCTTCCAACCTGAGCGCTTGCCAGTACGCGGTGGACAGACCCGTGTGAAGCATCCAAGTAGAAAACTGCGTGGGAATCCCTCCCCATTTCCCGCAGAGACTGAGAAATTCACTAAAAAGTAATGGGCACTAGAGAGAAAGAGAAAGGAGGAAAAATCAGAGGCAGAGAGAAAGAGAGAGAGAGAAAAAAAGAGGAAACCACTGAAATAAGATAGTTCCTTTGTTTTCAAAGGACCTCCTACAGAATCTGAGATCTTTCTTTCGCTAAGAGTATTTCAACAGTTACAAGGACATATATATATATATATATATGGACAAATGTTTGACTGGATATGATATGACATTTTAATGTTACTATAAGCTTGTTATTTTTTAAGTTTAGCATTGTTAACATAAAAAATGACTGAAAGGATGTATATATATCGAAATGTCAAATTAATTTTATAAAAGCAGTTGTTAGTAATATCACAACAGTGTTTTTAAAAGGTTAGGCTTTAAAATAAAGCATGTTACACAGAAGCGATTAGGATTTTTTCGCTTGCGAGCAAGGGAATGTATATACTAAATGCGACACTGTATGTTTCTAACATATAATTATTAAAAAAATTGTGTGAATAGCAGTTTTAGAATAGTACCTCTGGTGGATGCAATGATGTTTCTGATATTGCAATGTAAAACATGCCCTGTGTATAACATTTCGTACAATATTATTGTTTTACTTTTCAGCAAACATGAAAAAAATGTGTTTTATTTCATGGGAGTAAAATATACAGCATACAGTTTTGTCTGGATTTTTTATTTACTGAGCCAAGCTGGGCAACAGCAACTAGTCTGCAATGATTGACTGATAGTTGACACTGGATCTCGTTCTCTGGCAAGTCGAGGTAGTACTTTTGCAATGCAAATAAATGCTGCCGGGTTTTTCTTTCTGCATTAAAAAAAATACCCCCCGCGCTAACGTTGCATACTAGAGAAACATGAATTGTACCCCTTGGGTCCTTTTATTTCCCCGCACAGCCCCGAGAAAATGGATTATTTGACATCGCTGGACTCGAGAACTTCCAACCACAAAGTTGCTGTATCTTGAGCATAGATTTGTCCTGCTGTGAAGGAAGCTTTTATTACATTAAAGAAAAGGGAGTGGGGGGGAAAAAATGGGGGGAGGGGGCGTGAATTTAAAAAAGCCAGCTTGCAAACAAACTGCTCCTGTTCAAAATAATCTGTCCCCTTTGTCGCTCCCTGCGCCCACATTCTCTCCCTTCAGCGGGGAGATCCTTCATGTAATATTACATTTCTATTTCCAAATCCCCCTTTCAGACAAGAAGAGAAACAAAGAGCAGCCCAAATAACCGCAACCCCGTGGAGCGCGGGGGGTGAGAGGTTAGCCCGAGTTTCCTGCGAGTTCGTGCTGCAACACGTCGTTGAAGGGAAAGGTCGTGCTCTCGTGTGTTTTGTTTTAAATAATATTGACCCATTCATTCTCAACCTGCTTGTTCGTGAAATTATACAGGATTATAACTTTGCCATCGCCAGACAATTGAAACAAATCAAGATGAATTGCTGCTCGGCCCTCCCATCGGCTCACACCCCGGGCGGGCGAGGAGGGGCTGCCGAGAGGGTGGGCAGCCGCAGGATCCGGCGGGAATATCGAGACACGAAGAAATTCCGCAGGCGCGTAAACTGGCGAAGGGCGCAGGGAACGGCAGGGAGGAAACTACGCGGTGAGAGCGCCCTTAATCCTCGGCGGCCTTTGCGCGCTCGTTGCGCGTCTTTGTGAGGTCGGGAGGAGCGGCCGAGGTATCCCGGGGGTGGGCGGACACGGCGGAGGGGGTTCCTTCCCCCCCAGCGGTTAGACGGGAAGAGGAGCAGAGAAGAGAGGGATAGGGGAGAGGTCAGCGCCCTGCGCTTTCCCACGAGGAAAATGCTTCCCCCACACGAAATCAGGGTACTCTCCCGTGGGTCTATTTGCAGCGTGGGCAAACCCCAGCCTCCACATTTTTCCCCTTCATTTTTTATTTGCTCTTAACACCCCTTATTTTTATTTTCTTCCTCCCCCTTTTTTTTTCTTCCTCATCGCATTTTTATTAGATTCGGGGGGTTTTTGTCTCTCTTATTTTGTTGCGAGGTTGGGGGTTTCAAGATTATTTTATTATTTTACGCGTCTTTCTGTTTTCCTCTGTGTGTTCTTGCCAGGGGGTCGGTGGAGAGAAGGAACCTCGGTGCTTGGGACGTGGGGGGGAGGCGGGAGGCACTCCCCTGCTTGTCCGGCCTCGTCGCCTCCCCGACCTAACTCCGCTCCCCTCGGTTTTTCCGAACTGTGTCAACACCTTACCCGGGTGAGTGCCAGGGGCTGCAAAAAAAGTCCCCTTCCTCCTGCTTCTTCTCTTCCTCTTCCTCACTGGGCTGCGGGCGAAAGGTCTGAGGGTGACGGCGGCGAAGGGCTGGCAGCCCGGGAGCCCCCCTCGGGGATCAGGGGAACCGGAGAAACGAGAGAGTTTTTCTGCCGAAGCCCTCTCGGCGGGACGGGCTTGGAAATCAGCGAGCGGATCGCTGCGGGTGTCGGCACGGTATTTTACACGCATTTTCCGGCTCTCGTTTCTTCTCGGTGGCTTTGGTTATTTATAATTCTCTCTTATAAATATAAATATATATATACACATATAAAATGCCGGTATATATATATATATATATATATATGTAGAATCTATGTGTGCGTGGAGAAATATTAGATATATAATACATAGTATACGCATATGCATTTAGAAGAATAACATATACCGATTCCAGACAAAAAAAAAAAATTGGATCAGAGTTTTTCACTCTACTGTGTAATGGCTCAAACGATGAAAAATCAACGTGACCGCTCAGAGAGGACATAAATCACTCCGAGAGTAATCTGAATTTCTTTCTCCCCCTAGCTGAAGCCTTGAGGGTCATCATTTTTCTGCGCCACTTGACCAAAGATATAATGTTTTGATTAGGTCGTAAATCAAAATCTTGGGTCGTGGTGGGGTTTTTTTCTCTCTTTCTTTCTTTTTGTTTTTTTTTTTTTTTTTTTTTTCCGGGGGCTTTCCTTCTCCTTATCGGCGGTGGCAGTGTGAACCTGGAACAATGGAGGCCGCAAAGAGGGGAGAAAAAGCCACAACGAAATGGGGAATTTGCAAAATATCTATTTGCAGAAGCGGGGCGGAGAGTGGTTAAACAAGGGGATCACATCCCCTCGCACCCCCCTCGCCCCTCCGAAAGGCGGATTCAGGCCGCCTGCTGCGCAACCCCCCGCGCCGGGCGTGCGGGCGGGCAGCGCCGTCTGCCTCCCAATCCACATCCCAATCCACATCCCAATCCACAGTCCCGCTGGCCCTCGCAGCCCCCAGGATCCCCGATCGGAGCCGCGGAGCGGAGCCAGGAGCGTGCCCCTTCCAGCCGAGGCCGGGGGGTCCCCGGGCTCCCTCTCCCCGCGCTGGCGCTCCGGGGCCGTGTCCCGGCCCGGCTCAGTTCTTTTGTTTTCGGACGGTGACTTCCCGCACTTTGAACCCCGGCGGCGTGCGCGAGTCCCCGGCCGTCAGATAGGAGTGTCTCGCCTCGCAAAGGTCAAAACGACGCGCAAATATGGATGTATCTCCTTTGGGTTATTGTCTATGCTTCCCGTTGTCCTCTCCTTGCTTTGTTTTCACTACGTGCGCGCTCATCTGCGTGTACTTTCCCAAAGCAGAGAGATACCGATCTTTACATACCTGTACAGTTGTTTCTACCTATAAAATAAAAGAACTTTTTTTTTTCCTTAGACATTCATTAGCATTTTTGGAGGGAAATAGCTTCCTTGGGAAAACAGTTGACATCTGAGCCCGGGGAAGAGTTTGTTGTTCTCTTTTTTTTTNGGCCCGGGGAAGGTTTTTTTTTTTTTTTTTTTTTTTTTTTTTTTTTTTTCCCCTTCAATAAAGCCGCGTTTTGGGGGCATTTTTTTTCTTTCAGTAATGCTCCGTTACGGAGCGGGGGTGACAGCGTTTGCAGGCTTGCAGCCCACCTTCCCCCACCGCCGCGGACGGGGTTGCGGGGGGTGTGCGAGTGGCGTGGGGGGGGTCTCACATGCCGGCTTAGGAGAAGGAGGGAGGACAGGGGATCGGTTCACGGCACTGGCGCTAGCACGCCTTTTTCGGGACATATAATTTACCTTGCTAAATGTCTGCTTTGGTACGCGTATTACACATGTAGGTCTGGATATTAGGCACCCGATAGAGCGTAACAGTCAATAATCCAGAAACTTGGAAGGATTTACACCTTCGGAGCTCCATACAATGCCGGACTAATTGATTGCTAAATCTGAACTTTTTTAAATGCGAACCCCTTTTGGAATTAATTTCTCCGGCCTCTTGCATCTACTTCTAAGAGAGGAGAAGTAAAATAAACTGTAACGTGCAAATTTTAAGCCGCAAAGGAATATTTTTTGTTGTTTAGGGTTTTGGGGGGGTTGTTTGGTTGGTTTTTTGTGTGTGCGTTTTGTCTTGTTGGGGATTTTTAACGAAAAAAAAAAGAAGCCATTTGAGGCCGCTTTTCGGGACCTCGGCCCCACTTTTGCCAGGCAGATCCGCGGGACTAGAGCGGGCAGAACGGAATCGGTGCTCCGCGCCCCTGCGCAGAGAGCCAGCCCTCTGGAGGTGCTCAACGAACGTCCCTCTAGTCGATCCGTGATTTCGGGGACGAGATTGGCTTGTTTGGCCGCTTTTTCCCTTGCGGTTGTGACCACCTCCCGCCCGCGCCGAAGCGCAGGGGGCAGCGCGGGTCGCTCCCGCCGCCGCGGAGCCAGGCGGGGCAGGGCAAACGCTGCCGCAGCCACAGAGGGATCCGAGGCGACCCTGCCTTCTTGGAGGGCGGGCTGTGACTGCGCGGTGGGGCCACCGGCCCGGCCCCGGCCCCGCGACCTCGCACGGCCGCCACCAGCCCGTGCCCGGCAGCTCCGGCGGTGGCAGCGTGCGAGCGAGGCCTCACGGTCTGCAGACGCACGGGAGGGAGTCAGCATGAGCGAGGTGGGGACAGGTACCCTCCCGCGGCACTGCTTCGGCAAGAGACTGGGCCGGACCCCACGCGGGGAGGGGCGGCTCGGCAGGCCCTGCGCCGCCGCGACTCTGCAATGGCATATCCCTGGGAGTTTTGGGCGAGAGGCGCAATTTGCGGGGCTGCAGCGTCCCGTCGGGAGCGGGATACGGACGCGGCTGATGGCCAACCCAAAAACAGGACAAAAGAAAAAAGAAAAAAAAAAAAAGAAAAAAAAAAAAAGAAAAAAAAAGTTAAAAAACCCCAAGCCACAAACTGCCCAGTAGCCCACCCGGGAGCAGGAGGCCGCGAGTGCCTCGCTCCGGCAGTGACGAAGACCTGAGCGCCCTTTAGACTCAGCCCCCTGCCCGGGCAGCGCGGCACGGCGCAGAGGAAGGAGCCGTGTGAGCCCTGTGTGTGTCTGTGTGCAAAGAGTGTGCAAGAGCGTGGGAGAGAGCCGGCCCCGAGCCAGTGTGGCTCCCCACCAAGCCGGGATGCGGCGGGGAAGCATCTCAGGTTCACTCCCGCGCACATATTCACACACACACACGAGTAATACGCACACGAGGATCTATTTATGCACAGATGCATATTTTACACGGATACACACTGACACATATGCGCACACAGAGAGTGCTGTGCGGGCTGTGCTCTGTAGCCGCCGCCCGTAGACGAGAGGGATGCTTCAGAGGCTTTGTCAGGGACTGGCCGTGCACAGACCGCGACGGTGAAAAACCCACGCCTGATCGGAATGGCCGGGCGTGGTCGCCTTTCAATGTATCCTGTAGTTTGACTTTTTTTTTTGAGTTTTTCCCCCGCAATTCCAAGGGCTGAGAGGCCGTGGTGGGGCCGGGCGTGGAGCGAGGCCGACGGCTGCAGCCCCTTCCCCAGCTGCAGGCTTGCGCCCACCGCTAAGCCCGGCCCGCGTTGAACATTAACCGTCTGGAGCGGCCCCACAGTGTAACAGGCTATGTATAAAAATGAATCATCTCCCAGGTTGTAGTAAAATGTCCTGTAAAGTCCACCTATAAATCCTGGTATGCACTTAGTGCTCTTCGATTCACGTCTTACCGTTGCTACGCAGTATTTGCCATTCCCTCCTCTCCCCACTCTTCTCTCCCCCTAAATCCCGCTGGCTGTCTGCGGTCCTAACCCTGGGTCCGCATGCCCTGGGATGCAGTCTCGCCTCCCCCTGTTGAGAGGGAAGCCCCACAGGGAACCACCAAGGGTCGCAACCGCTGGGGCGCTGGGGCCACCTCACTCCCTTCAAACTATGGCGAGGAGAAAAAAGGAGCGGGACAGGCCCGGCCCTTAACCCTCCAGGGCGGCAGGAGCCCCCATCCCCCGGGTCCAGCCTAGGTGGGGCGGCTTGCAGCTGTCCCTGCTGCTCCCGCCCTTCGAGGGGTCTGTGTCTCTGTGCCTGTGATAAGAAGAGCTACTTATACATTGCAGCAAGGCTCTATAAAACTCAACAAGGCTCCCCCCTGCTAATTCGTTATGTGTTTTTCTCGGGATTAAAGGGAAAAGAGGAAGAATATCTAATCTGATTGGAGCGCAGTACTGCATAGCCTCGGTGGGCAGACACGGTCAAGCATCAATGGGCATGTAGCCATCAATGCAGTCCACGGTTCAAATCTGCAACTGAGATTTATGCAATTGGAAAGGAACCCGAGGAACAAGCCCCCTGGCCTGCTGGATGTGTATGTGGAGAAGTGACAGCACTCGGGAAAACAGGAGGGTGGAGCCGAGCTCATCATTTGATGTGTATATTTAGTGTGGTGGTAGTCTCGCTGCCTCACAGGGGACTACTTCCATGCTGAAAGTTATTCGCATGCCTGAGTGATTTGCTGGATTGTGGCCATATGTAAAGCAATAAATATAAGTGTCTACTTCTGTGTAAGTAAGAGATCCAGAGGTCTCACAAGTAATTTTCCAGCAGATCCAGACCTCATAGTTTTAAGATAAAAGTGAAGAGAACTCTTTTGTTTCATTCAATTAAAAAAAAAGCAAACTCCACCAACAATTAATGTCACTGGGACAATGAAAGCATAAAGGAGTATAAAGCTTTTCCTTTATGTAAAACCTTGATGGGCGCTTCCAAGGCTGCATTATCTGGAGAAGAGCAGGAATCTACAAGCCTGTGCCGATGCAGTTTTCAACCTTCCGAGCCACAAACCCTTGCATCTGCTTTAGTAGATGCAGAACTAAGGAATGAAGGAATTTCTTGCCAGGCTGGGGATGACGTATCGGTGTGAGTGGGTCCCAGCCCGCTTGGTGCTCCTTTGAAGTCAGCAGAGTCTGAGCTGACAGTGCTCAGTGCAAGGGCAGTTCCCAAGAAAGCAGAAACTCTCTCTATGAGGTTTGGGGTGGTTGAATTCCCATGATTTGTCCAGGGAAGGTCATGCATGCTTCCCACTCCTCAGCTGAGATGCGAAGAGCAGTGGAGATGGAGGTGGTTTTCTGCTTTCTTTCTTCTACATGCAGAGCCAAAGTCTCTGGCATTTCTCAATTTCTTTTTCTAAATTTTTTTCATGCAAAGCAAAACAGAGTTTGAGTAAAATAATAGTATCCAGCTTTTGGCAATGTTTCCTATAAATTCATGGGTTTAGCCTGGACTCTTTCATGGCCAGACTGTAAATTTTCACGTTCTAACTCCCTGTGACAAATCTCTAGCCCCAGTCATTGTTATTTCCTTCAGCTTTCACATCCTTCTGGCAGAAACCTCCAACTCTGGCATTCTTTTCCCAAAACTGAAATTCCTACCACAAGGCCCATCACTCTGAGAACATTTTTTAATAAACACGTTTGGAAAATGAAAATAAGATACATAAACTATATGAATGTGAGAAACATCAAATGAAAACTTGGAAGCGGTTTCAAGTAGTATTACAAATAGGAAATAGCTTTCCAGAGATAAAAATACTCCATGTGTTTTGTTAACACCAACAGGCAGTTGGGCTTTATTCTCCTGGTTTATTTGGATGTTAAGGGACACCTTTGTCCTACTTGATGTACTTGTAACTGCTAGCTGCGCCAGGAGGTCAGAGACTTTAGCTTGTAATCAGTGGGTGACCGGCAACATCCTCGACAAATAATGTCGGCGTGACACGATCAGGGTGACAGCCATTCTCACATGTCAACAGCTATAGTTCAGTAAGTAAAGGACTTGGGGAGGGATGTTTCATAGCACAGGTCATTTTTTTAGTTCTGGAGCATGCACCTGAGATGCTGTTTAAAACTTCACCCCCTAATGCAGAGCAGAAATATTGGCTCCTACAGACAGGAGTGGTTTTAGTTTGGTTTGTTTGGGTTTTTTTCACAACAAAAAGATATATTAATTACCTCTAAGAGTGGTCTCATTGCTCATTACGTGACGGTTGTACGTTCTCAGGAACTTAGGGAGTGTTTCCTTTGAATTATCTAGGGCACAGGACATGTTGCACTTTTCTGTCTTCTGAACAGAAAAGCTTCTGAAACTGGAGCACAGCTCTAACAATTCTTTCCAGGACAATGGAGTACTTAATTCTTGTGATGGCCAGGCACTGCTATTTGAGACCACTCAAATTCCCTCTGGTACAGCTGGCAATTCTGGGGACATAAATAACACGGCTTGGGGACCCAAGCAAGCATTGTTTACATGGAAATATTATGGGCCTACACTGGTCAGTTTAGCATTTCCTCCTGGTGCTGGAAGGAGCCGAAGCTGTGACGTGCTTGTTGATCCAATGGGCCATGTATGCATATACATAACTCCTGTCAGCTTCCGATGGCATTTGGACAGGATGAGAATGACTCGACTCATACTAGAAGACAGCAAGAGTGGAGCATGTACCCACAGAACATGCTGAATCAAGGCCAGGCTCCAAGGCTGGACAGGAAGGACTGGAAATAGATTCCCTTTTTATGGCCTTAGACAAGCTCATTTGATCTTGCACGGGCAAGGAGAATAACTGGAGGATCTACGGCACTTGGAATAAAAAATTTCCAACCAGAAAATACTTAATCTCTGGCCAGAGAAATCAATCAGCTGTTTGAAACCAGGGTATGTCTCATGTTTAGGGAAATAGATGAACTAATGGAGAAGGCCCTCTAAAGGAACACTGTGAAGGCCAAGACCATGCTTCCCAGGCTATGAAGACCATGCTGACCCTGTGTGGAGGTTGCAGGCATGAGCAGACATCACGTAGATGCATGTTAGAAACATTGCATTAGAAGTCACAGAGTGGTCCCCTTACTTCTCTCTTCTGTCTGGAGAAATGAAGCCAAAGAATGAATAAAAAGAAAAGATGAAACAACTTGAGAAGAGGAACAGTGAACTTATTTCTGGTTCCTGTAAGATGTCCTGTGCAGTGACTGTCACAAGAAGAAACCTCCATCGAATACAATGCCACTGAAACCAATGTGCTGTCATTAAGAAAAATCTGTATGCTCTCTAGATCAGCTCAGGGGTGGTATCTTACAAGAGTGATAATTCTGAATCTAATTCTTTGGTGATGTAACCCAAGCAATTTTGTTTTACTGATTTATTTTAATGGCACATTTTCACTCTCTTAAAAGAAATCTAATTGAAATAAGCCTGCAGAGGGAAAATGGGATAGCTAAATTGGTAGTCTTAATGTAGATTCTACAAGGGTAATGAAGACACTCATAATTTATTCTTTGTTATTCTTCATGGCCTCTGATAAATTTCACTGCAAAATTTAGTTTACATGTATGTACCAGCAGAGCATGTGGAGTGTTGTGGGCAGAATGCCCATCCTGATTACCCCAGAGGATTAGGAACGTCAGGCTGTTACAAAGGGAAAAGCAGAGCCTAGAACAGGCCTCAAGAAATAATGCTCCAGTCCTGTCCTAGAATTTTTCCAGCTGCAAGGTGCTTGAGAAGGTACCTGCTTGAGTATTTGTTCTCAATGAGAACAGAGGTCTTCCAGAGGTACAAAGAAAAGCCTCCCAATGTCCATTAGGAGGTGTGTGATCTGAGGCTAGGAATATGGACTTTAGCCAAATGACTGAAAAGTATAAAATTGCAAAAAGCAGTTCTTGATATCTTGGCAAGAAACCCAAGACTGTATCCGACACTCGTCTACACATAATGCTATAGCCCCACACTGCTGAACTCCTAAAGGCACGACATTAGATATGCAATCCTGGCTCCGTGGCCTCTGCGCTTAAACCACTGCCGTGCAATCTGGCACAGTAACTGGTGTTGGACACACAGTATCCCAAGGGACTCTTGATGTTTTAAGACTGTAGCCAAGAGTCCACAACAGTGGCTGTTGACTGGAGGCAGAGTAGTAACCCCTCTTTCAGCTGCTTCCCACTCTCCCATATTCCCCTGTGAAGTGTTTATGGATGGGACACCTCCTTTTTCAGGAAGTGAACTCTCCTTACCAGCTCCCTCTGTGAACAAACAGTAAAACTCCAAGGGAGCTGGTGGCTAAGTTAGGTTTGAGCCCCCAGCACCAAGAGGGTGAGACAATTGCTGGATACTATGGGAGTGCAGAACAACCATGTCTTTTACCTTTAGCAAAGAGGGTCAGACAGACACACCCTGCTTCCTGGACCCTTTTACACAGAGGGCCCTTGGCCTTGCTGCTACTGGCCCATCCTAAAATTTGTCAGGTTCTGAAGCTGAGCCCAGCTAACTAGGTTGCAAATAGGCTGTATATACGCTGAACTCAGTGAAATGCAGGACACCAGCACTAGTTCATGTTTCAGGCACACGGACAAGGTCAAGCAACTAAGATAGTGTTTAAACTGAAGGATCTGAGATTCTTCAAGACCTTCAGATCCAAGTGCATATCCTGGTCATTCAGACTGGTGTAATGCTTTAAGCAGCCAAAACCATGTTGGATAAGCCTATGGATTCAAGCACAGGAAGGAAACCAGGCATGCAAGCAAGCTTAGAGGGAATTACAATGTATTCTCTTCAGGTCATTGGTGTGTGCCAAAGGAGATGGGCACCCAGAAGGTCCCATGTAGTTCCTATGCCATGCAGACCACCTTTTTTCAGCTGCCCTTTGAGCAACAATTGCCTAAGTAGAGCAACAATTTTCTCCCATATGGTGTAAAGATAAAAGTTCTTTGGTGTTTGTGAAATGCTCAGCTAACTTGGTAAGGAAGAGCATTTCAGCATATGGACAACAAATTAAATCCCTAATTTCTGTCCAGAAACTTATAATGCATAATGCACATTTTATTTTTTGTGGGGTTTTAAAATTAATTTCACTTTTTTGTTGTTATTGTTATTGTTTTTAATGCATAAGATTAGTGTTTCAACTCCATACCTTTTATTCTGGTGAAAAACATAATCTTCATAAAATTGGAGACAAAGTGGCTTGTTTGCCTATAAACTGGAAATTGGCTACCTTCACTAAGGAACCACAAAAGGATTCAACCAAAAAGAAAGGCATAGCTACAGGAATGAAGCAGCCACCTCACTGCAATATCATTAAGGAAAGTCTTTAATAGGCTGGGACAGATTTATAATAATTAGTACAACTAGCTCATTATCTGAGACAAGGCATCTAGCATATAGCATGTCTCTCTGTGAAATTGTAGACAAGTGTGAGCTGATTACATTACATGTAAGTCATGGGGTGAAGCAGGACATTTGGTCCAAATACATGTAAATAGAATACCTAATAGTTTAGGTACTATGCCATGAGTGATTTATACCTCTCTGCTTTGTCAAATCAAGTTGAACAAGTCAGACCTTTTCACTTGGTCTTCCCAAGGAAAGCCCAAAGCATTTTAGGGGCTCGTCTCCAGAAAAAGTGCCACAGTGGTAGAGATGCCAGCTTTTCGTTTTCCCAGTGGGTGGTCTGCTGCAAAATTCCCAAAAGGCAAAGGATCTAGAGCTAGACAGGGCCTCTCTTAAGCTAAAGTGTTTAAGAGATTTTTTTATGTGTAATTTAAGATGTTTGCTGAGAATCAGAGACTCTGATTTAACTATTTGCAGCTTATGATTTTTCCATTAGAAAATCTTATGGAACCATCAGCACATTCCATATTTGACTGACCACAAAATCAGTTTTTTCCCTCAAATCTGTTGCCCCACAGCAGTGGTCTTTGTTCTTCTCCTTTCTCATTAGGCTTGTGCTTATTTGGAAATTGTCAGAGAGGACACTCAACCACTGTCATTCACACTAAGCAATATGAGCCTCTAAAAATATTGCCAGTAGCTTCTTTTGGGGCAATTTGCAAAACAAGGATGCCATCTGGAAGTCAGGGCAGACTGACATCCCTGCTTAATATTTAACAGAATTCCCCAAACACCCAAAAGTTTCCCTCACTCCTTTCTGTGCAGAGCCCTTTCTCTAACAGCCTGGAAGACCAAACTGGAGAGAAGGCGAGCAGCAGTCAACATTCTTGCACATATAAACTTCCGAGTCATCCCAAAGATCTTGGAACTGCATTGCAATAGGCAACTACATCTAATTGTCTCCCTTATTTAAGTATTATATTTTTTGTAGGAAATACATAACTTTTGTTTGACAGTGCAACAGGGTGGTCCTCTTTAAGTAGCCAAAAGGACCTGGAGCCAGTTTTCCCTACTGCTCACCCCAGTAAGCTCTTTTTAAGGAAGTAGATGTGTGAAGGAATAGCAGACAAGATAGAGACTGGAGCCAGATGTTCCTCTGAGAGCTGCCTCCTGACTGGGACACAAATCCAGCTGTTTACTGACTCAGGGGGATTCCAGGCAGAAAGCTCTGGGATTTGCCGTGTGTGTGAGAGAGAAAGGCACAGGCTTCACTCCCCTGTGCTTACTCTCCCCAGACTGCAGATCGAGGGGGAAAGTGTCTGCTTGGCTGGAAAAAGGATGCTGTGAGGATGATGAGCATGTGTCACACAAACCTTTTGGGAGAAAGCCTCAGCTTCCCAAATTGTGCAGTTGAATTAGGTAGGCACATTTCTCCTCAGACCTGTGTTAAGAAATCCTGTTCTCTGAAGTGAACTGCTGCCTTAGATAGTCTGGGCATTTGTCTAATTTATGAGAAGAATGCCGAGGAAACTGCTCTACTGTGGATGCGCTGCAAGCTGACAGCTTGCACCTAGCTTGTAAAATATATTAGATATTTCTGGACAAATTTACAAACAGCTCCCAGTTAGGATAATAAACTGCTTCGCCAAAGTCAACATAGGCTGTAGCACATATTATACCACCACCAAAAAACACCTTCCCTCCAAAAATTATGGTCCAGCCCCAGAAAACCTCTCTACTCCAAATAGGGTTTAAGCCATTGATTCTGGGGGAAGACAGAGCTTCCCTGCACTACTGGTCTATAGGTCAAAGACCCTAACCAAAAGTCTGGTGGGATGTGACTCCAAAGGCTATACGGATTGCTTGCTTGGAGATGTCTAGGAATAATAAGCCATGAAAAATGAAGAAAAGTCCATTTAGGGTGTTTTTTATTTTTTACTTTTTTCATTGGTCAGGAACAGATGTCACACATAAATTAAGATATGTGAGGCTCTTGCTTACAAATTCTGGAGAGGTGCACCATGGCCCAGGACTCTGAAGCAGGCCTCTGCACTCTGTAGCTGTTTTTATTCATGGTGTGTTTCATTATGAGACAGTGCCAGTGACAACTATCCACAGTGGAAAAACTAGGGCAGGCTGTGGCTTTTTGCTGCTGAGCTGTCATGTCATTCAGCTGCCTCTAAATTACCACCTCAGGAACAGAGGTCTTGGTGGGCTGTGAACCACCTGGGTTATTTGTCCTCTGCTGCTCCACGCTGTGTGTGCAGGCTAAAGGGAGAGAGCTTTGCAGCCTTTGGTCTGCGTGGCTCAGCACGGTTGTGATGCCTGTGAGCCCTGGAGCTGGCCATCACCGGAGGTACCCAGCCCCTGGGACAATACACACTGCCAACCCAGGGCTGTCAGCACGGGTGGCTGAGGTCCAGCACTGCAGCCAGAGCCTTGGCAGCTCTGCAAGCTCACTTTCACTCACAGCCAGGATTAGGAGCACCTCTCATCCTCCTTGATAAAACCCAGCATGGGAGTGGATTTGATCTGCTCCTAAGCCAAGTGCGGCTCAGCAGCCACAGTTTAGCCAGCTCTGCTTCACTCTGATACACCCCACATCTTCATGGTTTTGAGACTTGCCTCCAAAAAATTTTACTGTAAAGTGGCAGTGTTAGTTACTTCAGCTTCTAGATATGAAGAGCAGCAGAAGTGGTGGAGAAAGAGGGAATCACTGTTTCTCCGACTGTACTAACATCCCCTCTGGAGAAATAGCTTATTAGTGTTTTATACTAGTGCTTTTAATTGGTAGTTACTTGCTGGCTTTGCAATTCAGTAATCCCAAGGAAGACGGGTTCACATTCAGCTAAGCACTGCTAGCTAGCACAAGGTGAGAAATTCCCTGCTCAGAAAGGCTGCCATTTAAATAGATAAGGCAAATTGTAGGAGGAGAAACAGAGCCAGAGGAAAGTGAAAAGACTTGCTCAAGGTCACATGGCAGATCGGTGGCAGATCAACAAAACAGTCTGGTTGTCTGAAGTGCCAGTCTACTGCCTTGGGAAATCTTTAGAAAAAGGTCTCTAATAGCTGTAGCTGTCCTCATGCCTATAGTGTCCCTCTGCAGGTGATATATCATAACTGAAATTCTGACATCCCAGAAGTAAGAATTCCATACTTCATGCACTTAGAGCATGATCCCCTAATGTCGCTAATTTGCAAGTGAAATGGTTTGTTACATCAGGCCTTTATTTTTGAAAATTAAATTTTGTAAATTGTAGGTGAACTGAAGACTATTTTTTTTCTGTGCTGAGGAACATGTTGATGACCATAATCTTGGCTAAAATATAGGATAAGGAACTCTTTGTCCTTCTCCCCCCCACCCATGTGCTATTTTGAGTTGGCATGTGTTTACAGAGATAACATTTGATGTCATAGTTGCCACATTTGACAGAGAAAAGCCTGAGAGAACCATTAACTATAGGACGAGTCAGCAATCTAAGGTATCTTTGTCCTTTGCTGAATGATTAGCTCAAAGCAATGCTCCATCTGAAGTTTCCAGCCCAAGAAAATCCCACAAACAAACATTCTAATAGCTATTATAAAATAAAGAATCCTTTATACATAACAGAATTTTACAACTGTGCAAAATCAACTCATCTTTATTGCCCACTAGAAAAAAATACTTATTTGTATTCATTTCTAAATGCATTGCAGCAATGTTAACTACAGATTTGAAAGCATCAGTGAAAGAGAGAATAGAAACTAGAGACAAATAGGGGTCAGGATGCCAGATGTCTGTTTCTGCTCTACCACTTTGTTGCTTTGTAACCCTGGGTATGTTGCTTAAACTCCCCAGCTCAATGCATCTATATGCAAAAGGCAACAATGATTTCTCATTCACAGAAAGATTCTACTTCTTTTGGCATGGATCCAGACCCTTGGCCCTTCCAGAGATCTGCTTGTGAAGATTCTGGGAGAAGTTTTTTTCTCCCCAGTGAGCTGTGAATCTTATGAGGCCGTGTTCAGTAGAGTAGATGCTGCACGGAAACCGTATTCCTAGGATACTGCTGGTTGTAGCTGCTCTGAAGACCCTTGAGGGGGAGGATGTTGCTGGTCTATCAAGAAGACCCAGACCAGATGTTATTCTCTTAGACACCTTCAAGCCATCAGAGCAGCCACTGATATTTTTGCCTGCAACTCAGTTGATTTCTTGCAGCTATTGCTGTAAGGGAAAGATGGGAATAGGATAGGGACAGCTTAATTTGCCTGTGTAGGGCAGAGGAAGACAGCATACAGGAGGTTCTCTGGATAATGAGATCTCAGCAGCTGGGGGAAGATCCCATTATGAAGCATATTTAATTTCACTACTAATGCATTAAGAAAAGTGAGCTAATTTTTAGCCCACTGTTTGTGAAATATGTTCCTTGAAGAAGTGCTTTAGCAAAAGGAGTGACACAGATGCCTGTATTAATAACTGCTGTTATTGAGAAACATGGCACTACATTGCATCCAATAGAACATAAAGTTGCCTCATGCAAATGACTAGTTTAGGCACTTAAAATTTTTCCATACTTTCCTTCATACAAAAAACATCCATGATGGTTGTTTATCTTTGGTTGCTGATTTATGTACCTTTTGGTTAGAAGTTCAACACAAATGGCTCATCCAGTGTTTCAAGGGATAATGAAATTAATCTATCATTTGGCTCATTTTCCAAAGAGAGAAAAACACTCTCATCTTGCTGCAAAGCAATGGCTTGTATATGCTTAGGAGCAGGCATGCTAATTTGCTGAGAAGCTTATCCTGGTGTGAGTAACATGCCCTTCCCTTTCCTAAATATTATCAGCCAAATTTCTGAAATTCTAGTTTGGATGTGCTCTAGAAAGACTTTTTAGAGCTGGGCAACTAACATATCTGAAGCTTATGCGTGTGGCTCCCCCACAGCTTGCATCAAACTGTGGCTGCTGCAGGAAACATGCACCCATGTGTTACAAAGCCAAGCTGCTGCAGGACGCCCCAGCTGGCTCTCTGCACTGATGGCAAGACAGGGCTGCTGCTTGCTTCACTCCTTGGAACCACCCAGGCATCTGTCAAACAGACCCGCAGGCTGTCCTTCTGAACCCCAGCTATCCAGCACAGGCTCCACTGGGCTGGGCAGGCTTTTCCTTGGCCAGCTTGGAAGGTCTTCAAGAGAGTTTGTGGTCAAGTGATAGCTGGAATCACCACGTTTTTTAAAGCAGAACTTGACAAAAGAATTCATTTATCCAGGCCAGGCTGAAATTTAGGGAGGGCTGAGCACTTTCTCTGTAGAGATGGTGGGGAGCTAAACATTGTCTGAATGAGAACATTCACAGCCCAAGACCATGACAGCCTGAGCACAGAAAAGGGTACTGTGGCGTTAGGCACTGTGATGGGTCATACCCACTCTGGAGTTTATGTGTGAGTAGTGGCCAGTCAGTGCAGATAACGAAGGCAGCAATAGTGATTTTGGTTAGAGGAGATTTTCCATCATCATGGTTAAGAGCATGATGGGGAAAGAGCTCAACCTGAGTGGGCCCCACTGCCTGTATCGTCTCTGCCACAGCCATGCAAAGCCAGGCTGCTGTTTCCACCCAGGAAGGTCTCAGGGCTGAGGTGGCAGCAGCTGTGGCTGGAGAGGAAGTGGGACTGTCACTATCAGTTGTTCTGGGAATGACATTATTCCATCTCCAGGATTTTGCACACAGAAACCCAGTTCCAGCCCACGCTGTTCTCTCTTCCCTCTGTGTGGCAAACTGGGCTGCCTCTGTCTTTCTCTTCTTATCCCAGGAGAAGAAAACAGGGTTTTTCTACATAGGTGAGAAGCTGAACATTTACTCATGGGTGGGAACAGAGGGCCAAAGAGTTTCTCTGCACTGGTGTGCAGCTTTCAGCTTGAGGACAGTGCCTATATGTTGTAGGACTGACAGCCCTTTAGACTCACACTGTGCACACACATGTCCCAGTGATGTCCCCAGCCCATGTCACATCAGGACCTTGATGTGTAATACTTTCCCTGCCTGACATGGAGCTGCAAAAGGCCCTGGGATGGAGACCTGAGGGCACGCAGTGGCTCTGCCAGGAGTCAGCAGTGGCTGTTAGCAGCTTATATCTCTATACATGAGCAGTGTTATAGCTATGCATGGAGATTACAACTCATTGTTATGATGGCTAGAAAAGGGAGGAGTTTGAGGATGTTGCAATCAGTGCTCCTCAGATACTCAGAGAGAAGAGGAGGTGATCAAAAGTGTTGGACCTAAGGTAACACCAAACTACACAATTTTCTTCAAAATCCTTCTTCAAACCCTATTTTGTCCATTGAAAATAATTGCTAGACATGTTACTGGTGAATAACGCCAGTGGAACTTGTACCATGTAATGGTGAGTATCTGAAGAACACAATGTAACCTCTCTGGTATTCCAATTTTGTGGAAAATTCTTGACTTTACCCTCTTTGTGCTTACTTCACCATGATAAAACCAAAGACAATACTCTCCCTCTTTGTCTTGCCTGGGAAAATTTTATTTGCCCTCTAAGCTCAGGAAAATAGAGAAAAGAACAACAAAAAAAGAAGGAAAATCAAAATAAGCAAACAGAATTAGATTTTTTTTTCCCTTAAAAACTTTGAACATTTTAAAACCCAAACATTTTTCACAAAATAAACCCCCNAAAAAAAAAAAAACCAACATAAAACAACAAACCAAAAAACCGAAAAAAGCTCACATCTGTTATTTATAAAATTCCATTTTAATGTGATTTTTTTTTTTACTGACTCCCAGTCAGATGACAAAAATGCAAATTAGACACAAGAATTACATGTTGTACCAGTAAGTGCTAGAGTCCCTGAAAGAATATAGCAGCGAATATCTTTTTTCTAAAGATTTGGCAAGGGAGGTATGATTGGAAGAGGGATAGAAGGAACAGAGGTAGCTTGAGAACAAAGAGAAGAGTGATTAATAGAATACAACTCTCTTTATCTTCTCTGTTTCAAGATACCAAAAATATTCAGATGAGTAAAGAAAATGGCAAGTACGCATTACATCCCTGATGAGAGCCTCAGTCAAATGCAACAAACTTCCAGATAAATCCATTTTCTTCTTCAGATTAATATATTCAAAAAGGCACAAGCTTGTCAGCCTGGGCACTAGACTTATTTTTAAACATTTATCTAGTCAGCATGCCAAGCTCCTTGACATGCTCACAAGCAAAATTCTTAAGCCCGGTGCTTTATAGCTGCAGAACAGCACTGTCGCCTTCCTTGGGAAATGCATTATTTTGGCCGTGTCTGCACACAGGAGCTGTGTCTCTTCCACCACTTGGGCATAAGAGCACAAACACAGCCATTCCCCTCTGCCCCGTATTGTGACTGCCATTATACCAACATAAAGACCCCATACCGGTGTTGTTATTCTTCACCAGGAAAAGGAATGAATTGCAAGCACCTTCCTGCCACTGTAAGTGCATTGATACCAGGAGCTCTAGATGAAGTTAAAAGACCCCCCCTTGGGCTTCCCCCTCACCAGGTCTCTCACACAACAGACACAGTTACACTTGTACAAAATCTGCTATAAAGTGGGCTTTCATAGACCAGGAGTCTTTACCCTTTTTTAATCCACTTAGACTAACAGCAGTGTACTGCTAATTCACATGGCAAAGGGCAAAGGGCTTTTTGCAAAGAACAACTTTTCCTTGTAGCAAAAATAGATGAACCCACTTTCCTCCAAAGAATTGATTACTGGATGCCTTTGTGGATTTTGTACAGCAATCTGTTCATGTGAACTAGGTGTAGTTTGGTGGATGCAGCAGCTTAACCCCCCTTCCTCCACCCAAATGTGGGAAAGGAAGAAATTTGTGCTTGAGGATTGCAAAAAAAATGCAACATCTCTATTAATTTTTTTTTACATGTAACAATTTGGCTTTACATGTAATACCAAACATTTAAAAATAATAGTGACACAGACCTCTCTGAAGTTTTTCTAAAATGCCTGTAATGCTAAGAATCTCAATCTCCATTAATCTGGCAACACATTTTAATGGGAAACAAATAAAATCATAAATTTGTTAAGAGCTAACTTAGTCCTGTTAACCCTGCTGCTAGTCCAAAGGAGCCTTGGTCCATAAAAAAAGTTTCTTATGAAATGGACAACTAAACATGGATTTATTAAATATTAAAGTATTATGTACACTTTAGTGTGCTTTACATACATATTTGTTTAGATTGGTTTGTAAGCCACTCAGGATTTTCAATAGAAATCAAGCATTCCAGAATCCAGGCTATTGCTGCTGCCTCAGTTGAGTTAAGCTTCTAAAGGAATTTTTAGCTATTGCATGGCCTCCTATGTGCTATTTACCATTCAATTACATCAGTACTATCTGACTCAATGCAATAAAGATAGGTGCTGTGATAATTCTAAGAAAACAGAAAAAAAAAATATATATACACCTTGGCAGGTGCCCCCAGAAATGATCATAAACTGGAAGGGAGGCATGTGAAGGCAATTTGTACCCATGTTTGTTTAATATTTTAAAATTTCCTTTAAGTATTCAGAATTTTCTTTCTGGAAATTTTCTTGAAGCAGAGAGAGATCCCTCAGCAATTAAGTGAATATGCAAATATTTTGAAATTTCTAACACTAGTTATACCTATAAAAGCTCAGTGATATTCACATAGTTAAGGCTAGATTTGTACTTCAGTGTTTTACTGAAAGAACCAAGCAGATTTTTGCCTGCTCTCTTAGCAAATTGAGTTACATCAATGTTAACAAAAAGACTTTCTGTATGAACTGGTTATTAGTTATGTTTTGTTGGTCTGTCAGATTTTGCTTCCTCCTTGCCTGACAGCACATCAACTAACTCTCTATTCACCTGTCGACTAAAACAAGTAGAATAAACCAGGACTGGATGTTTTTATATAAAGCATTACCGGAAAATTTCAGTCTGCAACAAGTAAACCCCAACCTTGTGGATTAGTAGAGATTAAAACTGTAGAAAATTTTCTTCCACTATTCAATCACGTTTGAAGGTAGCCTTACATCTGCACTCACTTGCACTTACCATTCTTTTTAAATTTTCCACTGAAAATTGAGATTTGATTTTCTCAAGAGTAAAATGTCAGCAGTAGTAAAAGTGAGGCTTTTCTTGCAGGTTGTGCTAGAGATGAAAATTACACTGCCCTCCTTTTCGTCTTCCCTTTCCTGGGGTCAGTTTCTTACCCTGTGATAAATGGCACCTAGATCCAGGCAGATCCTGCTGTATCGCCAGCACGGCTTCCTTGTAGCATACCATTGTGCGCCCTGTACCAGCACGTGGCAGAGCCTGGGGGAGCGTGGAGCACATACCTCCATCCAGCCTCCCGAAATGCAGCGAGGGTCTGGGCGTACGCCATCCTTTGTGTGTGTGTCAGACCTGGAAAATAACAACTGATTTTTGTTTCAATAAGGCACAGAGCCAACACCATCTCCAGCTAATTGTGATGTTTGTAATGTCTTCTCATAACAATAATTTCAATCTAAGACATCTGGGAGGTGGCAGTGATGTTATTTTACTTACTAATGCACAACTTTTCGGCTCTCATCCTGTAAATTGTATCTCACAGTTGGTGCTCCGTAGAAAGAAGGCTCCTCTTTAGTGGAGCAGATGGCAAGTTTAGGGCTTTTAAAGGCTGTATCCAAAACCCACCAGAGCAAACAGACTCGGTGATCTTGCACACAGAGACTGCTGAGCACATGAAACAAAGCCACAGCTTCTGCCCACACATGCACAAGCTGATCATTTGGGCTTTGTGAGGAGGGATTAAATCCCGGTGGCTGTACCTCGCCTGTGGGACAGCGGTGTTCCATGTTACTGCACCTCAAGGAGATTGCTCTGGCTCCCTGCTAGTCCACAGACCCCCTTTCCTTGCTCCAGACTGGGCAGGGGGCAAAGCAGAGGGATCACATTCCCACATTTCACCCCAACACAGAGTCACGACGTAGCTGAGCCTGGCAGCAGGACCCAAGAGCTAAGCAGTACTCAGGGTCAGACTGCATAAACACAGTCAGTATTAAATCTGTATTATTTGCTTTCGCTGCAGTGCCTTGGGTCTCTGAGAACCTTACTGTGCCAGGCACTGTATGAGTCCAGAACAAACTTACCCCAATATAGAATTTGAATAAGGACAGTATTGAACTGTGACAGATTTAGAACGCAGCCTTTAAAGATATCATTAAAAATGTTTTAAACCCCTGGTTTTTTGGAACAACACCATCCCTCATCCCTTTAGAGGGGAGATCTTGTCAGGCACTAAATAAATGTTTACAGAAAGGTGTTTATGACTCTACATTCAATAATAGTTTTAGATGGAAATGTTGACAGAGTCTGAGTGCTAGCAATGCTTCTCAGAATCTCGATGCATCTGGGAATTTATTTCCTTTTCCAGCCTATGATAAAAAAAAGGGAATAGCTTATCCATGTTTTTAAATCTCACATCAAGGGCCAACCAAAATCGTATTTAATTCCCGAAAACAGGAATTTCTACTGGAAACAGGAACAGAACCTCTACTGTAGATTTTTCAGCAGGAAAAACATAAAAATCATCTCCACATGTCGCACAAAATCCTTCTTCTGTTTACAACTCATTGTTTCAGAAGCTGGGATTTTAAACTATCACTGTCTTTTCATTTCTCTATTCCCCTTGTTTGTCTTTGTATCTTAAAATGTGTATTTGCTTGAGAAAAGTCTTCTTAATTTTGACCCACTGGTGGCCCAGCTAAGCGCTGAGCTAATATTGACTAATATTTCAAAATAAATTGCTCCCTCTAGTGAGATCACGGCAGTACTGATATCTAGCAGATGTGCCTAAAAACTGCTTGAATGTGTTTCTCTGTACCACTCGATTAAGCAGCTGGGTCATTATGGACTTGATTCTGTGCTTCTTACACAAAACTCCAGATGATCTCGAGAGGAGACTTGTGTGAGCAAGGAGTGCATGATAAGGCCTTCTGCATTTAAGATAATATTGTTTACAAAGGCTTATGCCTCCTATACCATTAAAATCTCCCCTTAAACAACACTTACTAACACAATTAGTAGACCTTTCGAGGAGCACACTAGCTTGCCGAATGCTAAAGCCTTTGCTATGAATAAGTTTCATACAAACAATACTGTTATCATAATCTCCTTAATTTCTTTCAGCTTCAAGTTGCTTGAAAAAAAACCAAAACCCCATCCCACTCAAGGTAGACGTCGCTCCAAACATGATCTGGATGCTTCAATTTGTTCCCCTGCATCCAGGAGCTTTTAATGTAAAAAAGGAACATTAATATGGCATATTCTGTGGCATCTTCAAAAGTCTCCTGAGAAAAAAAAGACAATTAAAGGAAACAGCATTAGCATTCTTTTTATTCCCTTCTAGCCCGTTGGCAGGATAGTACCAGAAGTAAAGCATTTCATAAGGAAAAGATTGCCCTTTCTCACTTTGATAAATACTCAAGAAACACTTGGGAATAAATCCCAGAGAGGCCAGGGCCAGAGTGCTGGGATGCTTCTCTGCTAATTTGTGGGAGCCATTCATTAGCAGCATTATCCCAAAGCTGGCTGTGCAGTGGCCACGAGTGCTGCAGACACCAGGCACCTCCCTGAGCATCTGTGCCACATGGGCTGGGAAGGCATGTGGCACCTGAGGAGGGCTCCGCTGAGGCGGTGTCCCCTCCAGGACACATGGACACCAGCTCCCCGAGCAATCCATGCTCGCAGGGAAGTAAAACCAGAAATTGGTGTCTTGTTCGGAGCCATCCTGCTCTCTGCTCCCTTCTGCCTGCTGGCAGAACGGGCCCGCTATGGCAGAGGCCTGGAGCCCGTGCTGCTGGAGCAGCTCTGGCGGCTCTGGGCAGAGGGTGCCCACCAGCACGGCCGCCCGATGCTGAGAGCAGCAGCACTCTGAAGCCCTGCTGGCTGCTGCAGGGTGATTTCATTAGCGGCACAGCCTGATTTCATTAGCGGGGTGATTGGATTAGCGTCCGATGAGTGGCGGTAAGGAGAGCGGCCGGCCACCCACCCCTGCCCTCCCGGCTGCACCAGCGGTGTGGGGGCTCGACCTGCCCCAGGCTGGGGCTCTGCCCAGCCTCGTGCAGGGGACTGCGCGCTGCAGGTCACGCAGGACGCTGGCAGGGCCTTTCCTTCTCCCTCCCATGGCCCTGCCTGCTACGTGGAGACGCAAACGCTTGGCAGGCTCCTGGACCCCTAAGAGAGATCTTTCTCCCTCATGATGGTGACCTTAGGAGAGCCAGGGGTGAGAGATGAAGCCAGAGCCACCCCAGGTGCTGGAGGGGTGCAGCTGCCGGGGATGCCAGGCCACAGAACCCCACTCAGCTGTGGTGCAGGGGCCCAGTGACAGGGCCTCGCCTTCACTCTCAGAAGAGGCTTTAGACTTCAAAACAGTGAACCAGCATCTCGACTGGTGTGAGATGAGAGTCTGGAAGAGGCTTCAGCCCCCTCAGACTTCATAAGAGCAAGGCCACCACATCACGGGAGGTGTGAGGGGAGGCAGCAGACATGCCTGAATACTGGGACCTGATGTTCAAACCCTTGTGCCCGTCAGGGTAAGCACGGCCCCACCACTGGGTGCAAGGTTTTGTTCTCCATAGCCCATGGGAAGCCAGCCATGAGAGGGAGATCATCCCTCCGGCAGCTTCTCCTTCCAGCCTGCCTTGCTGGCTGAGGGAGAGGGGCTGCACTGCTTGTGTCAGGTGCTGCCTTGCAGTGCTGAGAGGACAGGTGCCTGATGCCTTGCTGCTGTCCTGCCTGGGACAACATTCCTGAACTCTCCCTGGTTCTCCAGCCTCCCTTTGTAATGCTGCAAAAGTGTTGCTGAAATGCTGAGACTACAGACATTGCCATGACTGTGAACCTGGGTTCATTTTCTGTAAGCAAAACTTGACTGGACAGAGCAATTCTCCAGAGTTCTAGGCAGAGCCATGTCTGTAGGAGAGCAGCCACTACAGGCAGTAGTAGATGAGTCCTCCTTCTGTAAATGAAGAAATGACTTAAAGGCAGGTGCTCAGGCTTCTTAAACAAATATTTCCTAACTTCTTTTCAGTGAGGAATAAAAGAACATATGACTCCCCAAAGCAATTGATTAAAAAAACAAACATAAGCCTGTTTTGGAAATTATAAGGGCATTGTTGTGGGCTACTGGAAGAACTGTGAGGGGACACTGCCTGGCTTTGCCATTCCCAGCCACACCTCAGGCAGCCAGAGCTTGTTGGGGTCCTGCCATGACCCTGTGCATTGTGCTGAGCACGGGCACCCTACACAATCACAGGTGCTGGTTTCCACAGTCCCTCAAAGCACAAGTGTTTGTGTGTGTACATCCAAAAAGAAAGACAAGTTTGCAAAATGAAATATCTTCTTAATGTCTCAGTTGCTATCCATGTAAAAAGCTAAAAAATACCCAGCTCAGAATGATGTTACGGGCGTTTATGGGCATTTATGATTGTTGCAAATTACATATGCCTGATTTTGCTAGGAAGCTTTTTTTTAGTTGCAAACAACAGCTTGAGGTAAAATAGCCACCATGCCAGAATCCAGCACACCTTCTGTATACAGATGTGTATGCAAGCTCGTTGTGACTGTCTTGTATTCTGAGTGTTTGGCCTTTTGATTCATCATGGCAGTGTCTGCTGCTTTTTGAAACATAACTTGCATTTTCAGCCATTTCTGATGACAAGTGGCGTTCCTCAGAGGTTGGTATTGGGACCAGCGCTGTTTAACATTGTTGGCAACATGGACAGTGGGATTGAGTGCATCTCAGGCAGTTTGCCAATAACACTAAGCTGTGTGATGTGTGGTCAACACACTGGAGGGAAGGGATGCCATGCAAGTGGGACCTTGACAGGCTTGAGACAGGTGGTCTTGGGTGAATATAATGAGCAAGGAGACAGCGTTTGTGAAATTCACCAAGGTCCTGTGCCTGGGTCAGGGCAATACCAAGCTCAAATACAGGCTGAACAGAGAACAGATTGAGAGTAGCCCTGAGGAAAAGGACTTGGGGATGTTGGTGGATGAGAAGCTAAACGTGACCAAGAAATGTGCGTTTGCATCCCAGGAAGCCAAACTGTGTCGTGGGCAGCATCCAAAGCACTGTGGCCAGCAGCGTGAGGGAGGGCATTCTCCCCTTCTACTCTGCTCTCATGGGACCCCCCCAGGAACACTGCATTCAGCACTGGGGCCTCCTGTATAAGATAGGCATGGACCTGTTGGACCAGAACTGGTGTAGGGTCCCAAAGATATCAGAGGATGGGAGCACCTCTCCTGTAAAGACCGATTGAAAGAGTTGGGGTTGTTCAGCCTGGTGAAGAGAAGGCTCTGGGGAGACCTTATAGCAGCCACCCAGTCGGAAGACTCTAGGGGGAGCCTACAAGACAGAGGGAGAGGAGCATTATACAAGGGCATGTAGGGATAGGACAAGGGGGAATGGCTTTAAGCAGAAGGAGGGTAGGTTTAAATTGGATGTTAGGAAGAAATTCTTTATTGCAAGAGTGGTGAGGCACTGGCACAGGCTGTCCAGAGAACCTGTGAGTGTCACATCCCTGCAAGTGTTCAAGAGCCTTTGAGCAACCTGGTCTAGTGGAAGGTGTCTGCCTACAGCAAGGGGGTTGAACTAGATGATCTTAAAGGCCCCTTCCAACCCAGGCTATTTTATGATTAAAATGGTTAAATGTAACCTTAAAAAGTGACATAGAAGCTTATTGTATGGACTGGTTGTTATTTTTTTTTATACCTATGAATTTTAGCCTTTACCATTTATTCTAGGTTAAGTAGTTTTATGCGATGTTACTTAGAAGCCCCTATGTGCCTAGTAACCTGTCTCTAAGACCAGGTTGGGGCTGTTTTGTTTATTTTTTGAAGATGTATTGTAAATAGTTAAGGAGGTTTTTCCGCACACTGTGTTAAAGCCGGTATAGTTAAATGTAATGGCTGCCAACTGTCACTAGAGGCTGCTCTTAATACACTGTGAAGAAATAAAAATAGGGAAAAAATTCACTACACGTCCTCTATCTCCCATAAGATAGGTTTTTTTCTTTCTTTAACAAGAGGAAAAGAAGTTCATGACCATGATGCATCTTCACGATTGTCCTATTTATTTCCATTGCTAAAGATTTGTTTAACCATAAAATCACTCTAGCAATTACAATCCAATTCAAGGACAAACCATATTTCCCAGACCACCAATACTCATTGTTTTTCTAGTGAACACAGCAAATCGATCAAAATTTGTGTATTGCATTTTAAGAAATATTTGAAAAATAACTCCTAAAATTATAGTCGGAGCTTTATGTTTTGCTTTAACATATGTTTTTGGGATAATATATTTCCCATAGTAAAAACTTAATGATACTTCACTAATATGTTTTCTGATGCTTGCTTTTTTTCCTGTCCGTAATCTTCCCCATATGATTTGTCTTGGACAGATTGTGTTAATCTCCTATGCAAGGAGTCCTGACTAAAGCATAAAAATACCTTCAATATTTTGCAAAGAAGTCTTAAATATTTTCTGCAGAACTGTTAGCCCCTAAGCCAAGCAGGTTTAAATAAACAAAACACAAGTTCTGTGTGTGTTACTAGGACATGGGCATCAACTTGCTTTGGAACAACTGCCTCTCTGATTCCCTGTCCTGCACGCTCTTTCCATGTTCACCTCAGCAGCCTGGAAGGCACCCCAAAAATGTCTTTTTCCTGAGTAAACCCACCCATCCATTAGAGCAGAATGCGCAGTTCTGGCCAAACAAGTTGTTCTCCATTCATTCAAAATGCAAAGATGGCCAAACCTGTCTAGCTCTGCTCAGTGTTCTCCTAGCTGTGCATCTGCAGCTGTGAGTAGGGGACATGAGGAGGGGTCGGTCCAGGGTGCAGCACAGAAGATGCTGTATTGGGGTGTTAGTGTAGCACCTTGCTTGCATGAATCCTTTGGGATAATCCTGACTTTCTGACTGGGCCACTAGTGCCAGCGAAGATGTGCCCTTTGGTGGTGTACCTGATTCCCCTCTCCTACAATCTGATTTTAGCCATGGCTGACCTTGGCCTTGGTTGTGGCATTTCAGTGTTAATTATGTGTTGTTGGCTCTGCTGCTGGCAGTTCTTTTTTGTAATACTTGGTGACTGACTTGATGTTCATTAAAACCAGCCCCAGCTTGCATCAGCCCTTCTCAAATTGCTCAATTGTGTGCTTCTGTTTTGTGGCTAAGGTGACACCTGAGGAGGTAGTTTGCTCTGGTTCACCTCCTAGTTTGCACTGGTTGTCTTTCATGCCTGGAGCTTGTCTTTCCTCTATTGCAGTTGGGCCAGGAAGCTGAACAGCTTGTCTGTGAAGCCAGCAGTCATATTATTTTGAGGCATTTAGTGGGGGAGCACATTTCTGTTTGTTTTTCTCCTGAACTAGGGAGAAGGGGCATGTGTGTATGCAGCTTGTAGGAAGCTTTGTTTTCTGCTCAAGAAATGGAAAGCTTAAGTCTTGTTTCACCTGACATAGAAATATTCCCTTGCACAGGACTGCGCATTTTGGTTTGGAGTCCTTGAGGTGGTAGGGTAAAATAAAGGCTGCAATTACAAGAGCACTGGAGGAGAGGAATGCCTCTTACATGCAGTAGTTGGAGATCTTGTGCGGGAAGTGGGAGACTTCACGAATCATTGTTTCTTCTGGAGAGAATTGTAAACCACGTCTGTCCTTTCAGGCTATTACTTAAACCACTGTACTACGGCATGGTGCGCCTCTATATTTCTAATTACTTAGGGCCTAGTGATACAGATCTGAGTTTATTAGCAGCCTCTGTTGAAAGTATCCATCTTCACTTAAAGTAATGAAAAAAATACTCTGTAATAAAATACTAATAAAAATGTCTGGCAATCCTGTGTTCTCAGGTGTTCATGTGAAGCAACAAACTAGGAAGTTACTAATTAGTTTTGATTCTGGCTCTTAGTTAAGTACCATGGGAAAATTTGAAAGACCAGGCCCAGTAGCATTGTGTAGAAGGGTTCACGTGCATTTCTTTGGAGGAGGCAGAACTGAGCCTTGATCTGTTTGCTTTCTATGCAAGTGCTCCAGCCCAAGAAAAAGCGGGGATGATGACTTTTCATCAGGGTTTATGTAACTTCAGGTCCATAGTGTGTTTTCTCCAGCTGAATTTGCTTAAGGAACCTGGGTGGGCCATAATTTCATTTTGCTGAAAGTGACTATTTGCTAAAATAAATGAATCCAATCAGTTTTTGGCTGCCCACCAGACACCTGGAAAATCTTCCTCTTAGGCTGCCACAGTAACGCCTTTGGCTTAAGAGAACTTGGCCTACAGCTTAACGCCTTTTTTGGTATGAGGCTCCTCAACTTTTGCTCTGGCTAATAGCTATGTTAGCAACCCTCCAGAGTGCATCCTGCAGTTTTTTGGTTTCAGGATCCCTCTTTGAGAAAGACGTAAAAACCAGCCCTATGTTGCAGAGTTGCTACAGAAATGAGCTCTGTAGCTCAGGGGTTTGTAGTTCCTGGTTGAAGTGGTTTCCTTGCTGGCCTGTGGTGTACAAATGCATTTGACAGTAGGCAAAACTGACTGGGCCACTAGGAATGGCGGGAGCTCTGGAATGGCAGGTCCTCATCACCCACATCTGGCCTTGCACTCCTTGGAAGAAATCATATCAGTGACCAGTCCCTTGCTCACTGCAGTTAAAGAAAATATTGAGAAAGATATTTAGAAGTCACCTGGTCATCTCATCCATCTCCAAAGGAAAATGAACCTTGATGGTTTAAGCTGGGTGAAGGTTGTGTGGTGGATATAACATTTATAACTGCAACATCTATTTCAAATTAACTTTTGCTTTTTACTAAAATAATGACCATGTACCTCCAACATTCCTTTTGAAGAGTTAGACTCCAGTCCTCTCTCATGGATATCTTCCTTTCCCTGGCTACCTGGTTCTTGAGACCATCCATGCATATTGTTTCAGCATCATTAAACCACCAGCAAGCGTCAGCTTGGTAGCAGTCTCTGGATCTCAATTTGTGAAGAAGAGAGGGTTGATGTGGAAAGGTTTTCAGCAAATGATGGATCATTGAAACAACAAGTGAGTGCTACTTAATAATGGGGTTTTTTTAGATATTAGGTGTTGTTACCAGCACAACAGACATTTCTGGTGCAATGGAAGTTGTGCCATTTTCTTTCACGCTAGATTGTGGTCATATTTTTCAGGATTTGGTCTTCCCTCATAACTCCTCAGAATGTACACTGGGAAGCCAGAAACTTTCAGACTTACCTGAACCATATATGTTTCAGATGCTTTATAAATATATTTGTAGGGGTTTTTTTTCTGAAGCACATCTTGGAAAAAATCAGGTATCCGGGCAACCTTGTGAACCAGTGTAGTCCCTGTGAGCTAGAGAATATTTCCTTAGTGCCGTATACCTATCTTTCTGTACCAGTTTTCCACATACAGGCATACATTCAACTGCTCTAGGTGTGGATGTGAAGCTGAAATACCTCATCAGGACAACTGACTTCTAATGGAATATTGGATTCTGTGTAAACACTTGGGAAAGCAAACTCAACCTTGTTTGACTAATTTTAATAACTGGATACATATAACACAAGACAAAATTTTAGTCTGACGGTATGGTATTGTTGTTGCTAGCAACAAGATAAGTTGCTATCCTTCAGACCCTGTTTATCTAGGCGCTCCTGTGCCCAGCACAGGCTAGCTTTTTCCCACTCATCTTGAGTCTCAAAAGCTGCTGGAAGATGCTGTCACACAAAATGCCAAGAAATGGTACTGGTTATCGTGGGAAGACTGGAGGGATACTTCTTAGTCATGTTCTATTTCAACAGACATACCATATGTTTAAGGTGGGAGTCTTTTTCTTATGTCTGCATACTCACAGTGATCTTAACTGCTGGTTTAGAAACTGGCTCAGTCAGGGAGTTGTAGACGTCTTGGTGTTCCCATTGGTGCTATTCATTTTTTTGCTCTGTGCAGTAATACAATGTCTTCAGTTGTTTCTTTACCTGAATTATCAAGATAAAGCATTTCATGCTCCTATCAGGCTTACAGCCTCCTGGGGCCCATGGGCTCAGGCTCTATAGGACGCACAGCTGTAGCTGATATGAGATGGATTTGCAGAGCTGGTGTAAGGCAACACTGCAAAAGTTGTAAGTGGCCCCTCTTTAACTCCACCACATTGCACTTCGATTACTCAAGACATTTCTCTGCCTCACTGACTGCAATAGCTTTTGGTGTAGTACAATAGCAACAGCAGTCTCAAAAAGCTGTGTGGATCTAAGGGGCCAGCTGGTTCTGCACTCCCTCACTCGGCTTTATCAGTAGAAATTCCTTCCTTGCTGATCGAATGACCGAGGGAAAATTATCTCTTTTTAAAACAGTTCACATTTCTTTGGATTCAGTTTCAAATTGGCATTCTTAAGCTTATCACAGACCATTTATAAATGCACCAGTTCCTGACTGAAAGATTTAGCATGTACCAGATTTGTTATCTGTCTCGGACAAACAGTCTGAAAGAGGCACATGACATAGAGTACATTCTCCATGAGCCATCTAAAGGTAGCAAGAGCACTGCATAATCTAGCAAACATTATTTAAAATTGACAGAACCTTTACCCTATCATAAAAGCAGCTGCCTTCTGGGGCTTTTGGACTTTCTTCTATGTTCCTCTACCCACTTAAGATCAGTGTAGAAATCCAGCTAACCTTTCTGTAACATCAAAAGTATCCAAGCACTAGTCAAAGCTCTCTCTGATCCAGTGTGGCTCAGGCACAAAGCTGAACTTGGTCGCACCTTCCTGAACAGAATGAGAATCAAATGACAGGTGGCAAATGCTTGGTTCACTCTTTAAATCTCTCTCTCCCCAATTCACCCAGGACCATGAGCTCAGTAGTTGTTCAGGCTTGTCCTTGGCTTCTCTTTCTCTCTGTGCTTCAGTGATATGTTTCTGTTCTCTCTCTCTATTTTTTTATGCTTTCTACTACAGTGATACACAATGCTACCAATAAGTGTCTTGTCTGAAGCAGTGGTATTGTCTGTGTGATTTGGATGAAGGCTGCTTTCGCTGTAGCTTTCCAGCATCATAGAAAATCTTCATCATTTCCTATGTTTTCCTTGATGAAAGTCTACTACTGTAGCTAACAAAATTGGCCAGCCTTGTCCTACTTGGTAGTAGTAGGGGCTACCTGTAACAAGGGATAAAAATATCTTAAAGTGATTTCTTAATCTTGTACCATTCCCATAATAGTCATACTTCTCTTTCTACAGCAACTTGTGGCAGAAATGTACGAATAATAAAATCAGTTCTTTTTGCCAAATTTCATTAAATCATCTCTGAAAGGGAAAACAACAGAGCAGTCTGCTTGGATATCTTCGTATTGGTTTTGCAATGTTGCACATTGTGGCTAGCTGAAATAAAAAGCCTTCAATCAAAACATCTGTACACAGAAAACTTTTCAGAGACGATTGTATTGTTGATAGTCACGGTGATACAATGTGCTGATGGCATTACTGTGTGATGCTACCAAATCTGTTTGTGACCTTGAAACCAAAAGAGTTTTTGTTTGGTTTCCACTCCTTTAGTTCATTAAAAGTGTAAAATAGTGAAGGTGAGTTGTAATATGTTGAACTGAGCTGGCAGCTGCCCAAGGACAATCTGCTCCCTGTCTGATGCTGGCAGTTTTGGGTGTGGGCAGCTGCTTTACTTTCACTGTTCTGTGTGTGTGAATCTCAGCAACAAGAAAAACTGGAAGGAATTGCCTGGCCCTTTGCCGCCTCCTCTCCTTGAAGAGCAGCTGGTGTCTCTAGCAAGTTGTAACCACTGTTAGTCAAAATCCTGCCATGTTTTGTTTGCAGGAAGCAAATGACTGACATTTTCCTTTGACAGCTCTTGTGTTTTAACCCCAGCTGGCATCTCAGCCTCACACAGTCACTTGCTCACTCCTTCTCAGTGGGATGGGGGAGAGAATTGAGCATGTAAAAACAAGAAAACTCATGGGTTGAGATAGTTTAATAATTAAAGCAAAAGCTGTGGATGCAAGTAAAGCAAAACAAGGA
>WAAE01006626.1:0-30320 GCA_013400495.1 Nicator chloris | reverse complement strand
ACACTGTAACCTAGGACACCAATATAAGTTCTATAAGACCAGTAGTGATGCAGTGATGAAATTTCAATTTCTGAGAACACTTGTTCAGTGACTCATTTCTTCTCTCTCTATAAATATGGTCAAATGCCACGATGCTCTGAGCAGGATGATGACCTGTGCATTGGGCATGTTAATTTGAGGACAAGTTTTTAATAAGAGACTCTTAAACCCTTGCCATGCTGAACCCAGTTATGACTACTATTGACTCTTGCAAAATTCAGAATTGTTAACGAATAACATTCAGTTTTGACTGCAGTAAGAAAAATATTCATGCTTATTGTTTACACAGCAGACAGTGTTTTAACAGACACCAAAACAGCAGCCATCTTCTGCCTCTTCCAGGTCACTGCTCATCTAAATATCCTGTGAAAGTAGTGTTGTTTTTCCTAGAGTTTTAACGCCTCAAAAAACCCCCTACTGGCTATTTTTCCCATTACATTCTCCTCTAAGTAACTGATATGCATTTATGTTTTGGTTACAAAAAAGTGAAGACTTTATGTTCAGTGGAAGCTTTGGGGGGTGATCTCCCCTATTTGAACTCAAAGAAATAAGAATTGAAAATCTTTGGTATTGTGTGGGCTCCAAGCCCTTAAAACCTGAAAGAAAACATGAAAGAAATGTGATGTGTAGAGCTGAGCACCTTCACCCTCCCCAGCATAAATATCAGGGAGTGTGAGCACTGATGCTGTGGGAGTTAAGCTGGTTGGGATGGACAATGGCCTGCCTTCAATTGATTGGCCAGGAGGCATCAACCTGAGGCTGTGGGAAATGGGAGTACACACAAGGCAACTTATGGTCAGGTTATGACGAGAAGAGAGGGATCATGGGAATTGTTATGCAGATTAGGCTGTTACAAATAAGGTTATGTGTTAATAGTTGATCAGTTGTTTTTCTGTATATGGTTGTTGTTCATAGGTTCTTTGTTCTGTTACCAAGGTTATATAATGTTCTATTCCCTGTAATATTTGTCTTCTGTTGGTTGTCCACCCTTGGGCTTTATCCCCTGGGGCTACTGCGTACAGCTTCTTTTTTTTGTTAACCACCTTAATAAATTGTTTTTCAGGCAACCACAGTTGTAAGTGTTCCTTTTACATCACTGGTAGCTGCGTCAAACCCTGTCCTAGGGTGACTTTATGATGCTCGTATACCCAGTCATCTGTTCTGTACCTTTAAGACTGGTTCCGAGAGTGAAGTAGGGAGAAAGAAGCAGCGCCAAGTTTGTTTTCAGAAACTGCACTCACTCCTACACATTCTGCTCCTGGACTTTGTTGTCTGCAGCATGGACATACAGCATGACAGAGATCTCCTTTGCTTTTAGTTGGTTTTAGCTAGCTGAGGCAGAGAAGTTCCCTGGGCTTTTTTTTCTTTTTTTTTTTTTTTGGAACAGTTCGAACCTGATCTGGACTGAAAACCTAGAAGAGCACCGGGAGCTCACACCTCTGGCCCACCAGGGCCTGCTTCTCTGCATTTTCCAGCACTGGAGGTACTGATAAGAGACTGAGAGAACCGAGCTACACTCCACAACAAGGAATTTGCTGTCTCTTCAAACAGCAAGAGGTTTTATTGTTTCATATTAATAATTTGTTATGCTTGTGGATACTTGCTTGTTGAATAAATATTTTTTTCCACTTTTCTCCAAGGAAATAATTTCCCAAACCAGTTGGGGGAGGGGCCACTCGAATTTGCTATTCTGGAGGGACCCCATTTGGAGGTTTTCTCCCAGATTTGCCCTAAACCAGGACAGACCCCCTGCGACGGTGGTCTTGGTTGAGCTGGTGACCTAACTTTATCACTGGATTGTGATTGGGTGTACCCTGTTCTTCAAGTCAGGTTGACTGGACAGTGACATGACGCATCTCTGTGTACCTCAGCATTACCAGCAGGATGACAGATGTTTTAGCTTCATCTGGGTGTATGCAGAGGAACATAAAGCTACTGAAAGGGTGGCTTGGTCCTTTCAGCTTTACTGGGGATTTTCTGCCTTGTTTAAATGAGGTGATAAACCATGTTAAGCAAGTGATTTATAGCAGGTGGGAGTCTAGCAGGGTGATTATATCTAGCACTTGAGGGAAGCAGAGGGCATGGAAATAAATGTGTCAGAAATATAATTAAATGTTTTGTGCTGCTGCTGATAGATGTATAATTACAAATGCCACCAGCATCACATTCCTACAGGAGGGAACCATGAACATTTGTGAACTTCTTGCTCTATAGAAATTCCCCAGCTATTCTCTTCCATCATGATCCTGCTGTTTTTCTCTGTAATTAAAGGGAATAATAAAAGGTTTTCTCTACCACAAATTCAAAGTAAATTAATTCAAACCTATATGTATTTTTTTCATAAAAGAGTAAAAAAAGTGAAAAGACCACCAACCTGAAATCAAGCTGTTAGCTGTGGTGAAGATGTACCTCACTGTCTGTTATTTGCACTGGGATTATTTACCATGGCTGTAACCTAGCCAGTGAATTTGGATACTAAACATGAAAACTTCTCCTTGCTGAATGCAGATGAGAAGTGGTCCTGCCCTTTTGAATGCTGAGTTAGACACGAAGCTGACCAGTGGCCTCAAAGTACACTGCACTTGGAAGCCCAGTCCTTTGGCTCCCAAAACTTGAATAATCTTATTCCAAGGCCTTTGCCTGAACCACAGAACTACCAAAAAAAGTTTTTATTCATAGCATAGCAGAGATAGCCACAGTCAATATTCCAAGTGAAGAAAGATTTAGGTTTTTGGGAATGTCAGTGTATCTGTCTTTCTCTTCACTGTTGTCTTGGTTTAGAAAAGACAGCTGTCTGGTAGGGAGGGCAGGGCCTCCTTTGGAATGGAGAATTCAAACCCCCTCCCTCCCAATTATTATAATTTTGAAAATTAAGGGGGCTCTCAGGCCCCTTAAAGATGTGGGGATAAGAATAACAGCTCCTTACTAGTATATTTAACAAAACAAAACAAACAACAACAGCTACAACATTAACAACAAAACAGAACCAGGAACCTCGAGGGGGCTTTGCTTCAAACAGCCTGGGGCAGCCTGACCTCAGTGCTCCTGCAGGACTCTGAGACCACCAAGCTGGAATGGTGGAAAATCCTGGGCTGGTGGATGAGATAAATCAGAAGCTCCGCGGAAAGGCAGCATGTCCCCAGCAGGCAGGGGCGGGATGTCCTGGGCAGGGGGCTGTGAGGCCACACTGCAATAAAAAGAGCAGTGCTGAAGAAGCAGCGGCAGGACAGGGCCTGCCTGGCTCCCACTAGGGCAGGAGAAGGCAAGCTCAGAATTCCTGGGCACACGAACACATGGTGGTAGATTTGCCAGGACTGCACCTGATGGTGACAGTGAACTCCTCTTGCAGCAAGCAAAAGCCTGGCTGTCCTCCCTCTGATGCCGAGAGCAAGAGACAGCCTAGCTGCCCCCAGGTCTGTCCTTTTTTCCTGCCCCCAAAACTCACATTAACTTTCCCCTCCCAACTTTTGCCCACCTCTTTGTTTTGGTCAAGCACCCATAAGTACCCAGTAGTTAGTCTTCTAGCAACTTATGGGAAAATATTCTATACAGTAAAAAGAAACAAATCTAACCCCCAACAATTGTCTATAATCTATGCTTTAAATTAGCAGCCACCCAAATCTCCTATTTGCAAATTTTTTTTTCTGTTCTTGATTTTAGTTTTCCAACACACTGGAATGAAAGTTACTCATCTGGAGTTCTGGCAAATTAAAATGCAGCCTTTGTGTAACCTAAGCCCATCCATACCCAGGATCCATCAGACTTTCTTTAAACATCTTTTTGAGGTGACAGCAGACAAGAAGAAACACCAGGGAGGAGCCTTTTCATGAATCTGAGTTGTGATCCTGGTAAATCAGCCAGAGCCACCTTGCCTCTGGTATTCCAATAACTATCTGAATCTTCTGTGATCTGACTTTGCCATTGTCCTTGAAATCAAGATGTGTGATTATATACTGCAAATGTGTGGCCAAAATTTATGGCTTATACCTTTATTTTAATTTTGGTTATAAGTACATATTATATTATTGGCTTTTTGCAAATATTAAAATTAATGCTATATGTATAATGTTAGAAAACTTTGCTGTATTAATGTAGTTTATTTCTGCTATTAACAAAACTTTGAAATAGTAGTGTGGTAAATATATATATTTCTTAGGCTATAGCATGGTATTTATTAAAAGACTGCTTTTGTTCATATAACCCAGAGAATGGAAAAGATAATCAGAATCCCCCCCCGCCACTGCATTACTGGATTATTTTATCCAGATGAAGATGGCGGTGACTAGAGCTCCAGGGGAGGAATTTATTGAACCTCTGTTATCAGGGAGCGTGAGACTGAATGGAGTCACAGGAGGATTGATCTGCAAGATAGCATGGGTGGGAAGTTAAAACTAAGCAGAGGAACAGCTAAACTTTAGAGGAATCTTTGAATCATGCATAGGGATCTATGAAAATGCAACAGGCTGGTGCTTTTAAGGAACGATCCTTTGTTAGTAAGCGGTGCTCTTGGCTGAATGCTGAGGCGCCCGGCCATATTTGTTTATTAATTTAACTATTTGCTTTATTTCTGTCTTCCAATTGTCTTTTTATTAAACCTTTTAAATTTTACCCAAGAAAGGGAACCTTGTTTTTTCACAGTGAATGAGGCCTTCAGTAAAACTGGGATCTGATTAGTGCTTGTGATTGTGATTGTGAAAGAAGTATTATTTTGGCTGTTTGTAACTGCTGAAGCAGTGACTACTAGGGAATGCTGGAAAAATCTTTCAATAGTTGTTTAATCCAAAACAAAGCAAGAATGCAGCACACACAGCCTAGATATTTAAATTACAATTTATGCTTGACATGAGACCTTGAGTTCTGCATGAACAGTGATTGATTATATTTGAGATTATGGTTAATTTAAGACTTAAATTTTGGGTATGTTCATATATAGTGTTTTAATGCCATATAGCTGAGGATTTAAACTGAAGATTGAAAATTGGACTGGTCATAAGATCCTATGCTGGAATTTCTAAGTGCTTTGAGATAGAACAGGAACGTTGGTGCTTAGGTACTGTGGGCTTTTTTTTTGGAAAGTTTTGCCACATTTTTCTGTCTGAAAGAGAGAACAGGTGGGATTAAGAAAGTGTTTTAGGTAGCAGTACATTGCTCATGTTATTTATATTTTACCTGCTGGCTTACCTTTTAGGACATGTGGTTATTTTACTTCTTAAACAGTGCTTCTAAAAGGGTGAAGAGACACCCTTAACTCTCCTCCTCCATCATTTTCCCATTGAAGACAAGAACTAGATCCCAGCAAACTGTTTTATCTTCTCCAGTAATCATTTGTAGCAATACTTAGCTCTTTAAAATGTCTTTTTTAAAAATATGCTTTTAAATATGCTTTAAAAATTTGCTGCAGCCCCTTTTGATTCACTCTCAGCTGTATTGACTGATTCCTTCAGTGCCCAAGAAATCCTGCCTTCACTATTAGTTGTTATTGAGTATTACCCTGTACAATTACTAGTATCTTAAGCATAACAGCACTAAATCATATTGTCAGGTAGACTTACTGTACTAATAAAAAGTACATTCAAGTTGTGGTGTGCTCCAGATCCTTTAGTAATAAGAGACATGGTGTTAATACACAATCATTTATTTTAATAATGTATACACCATTGGAATTGACTTGGAAGGAGATGACTTTCCCATTACCTTTCCTATAATAAAAATATTTCTATAAATAGATGCCCTACAGGTTTAATGGCTAATTGTGTCTGTAGTCAACTGATCTGCTTGGTGAGCAGGAATGTGGGATAGAATTGTTTGATTTTCTTCCTTATGTACTGAAATACCCAACTTAGCTGGATTAAATCGCTCATTTTTAGCATTCATTTTAACAAGCCTGTGGATGTGGGAGTTGGCCAAGCTGAAGCAACTATAAACCTAAGGCTGTGGGAAACGCCTTTGTAGTTGTGGCAAGTAGTAAAGGTTCATGGGAGTTTGCATGTTAATGAAGTTGTTCCATATAAGGTTATGTTGTTATGATTGGTCGGTTGTGTTGTACAAGTATGGTTATGTTCCTAGTTCGAGTTTCTGATTGGACCCTTACCCTCAGACCTACCCTATATATTGTCATGTTTTCGTCAGTTCCAGTCTTTGGTTGGTTACCCCCATGGAGTTCTTCTGGACACTGTGCACGGTTTTGGGGCTGCATCCCTATTTTCTTCTATCCGTTATTAAAGTGTTCTTTTTCTAGTGTCAACCATCGTTCCCTCTCCTAATTATTTTCTTGCCACCCCTGCCCTGAAGTCATGGGACCTAAAGTTTGTTGCAGATGCTCTCACTGTGACACGTGACAGGAATTGTGTAGCTGCTGAATTAAGACCACACAATTAGGTGCTGCTTAATGTCTGAGATGTAACCTTCCTGAAGAGAAACCTGTCTCCCCCACCATGTTTGTATATTTAAAAGAGATAATATAAATCGTCTTCTATAGTGATCCTCCTCACTTATTCCCTAAATGCCTTTTAAACTTTTATAAATGTACCTGTAATGGAAGAGTGATTGTTACTTAAGTAGTATGAGATTAATCAATAGACTGTAGTGATGTGTTTTATGTTAAATGGCTTCTTCTGTTGTCCCCTATGCTAATGATTTAGTCCCAAGATGTAACCCCCTCCCCCCTTTTCCCTGTACTGTTAATACTGCCTGAATTCTGTTCACCTACATAGCTGTCAATCCTTCCCTAACCCCGCCTCTTCTTCCAGACTGTTCCCTATCAATCTTCAATCTTGGATACCTTATTCGTTGTTTGGTTGTCCCCCCTCCCTGTGTGTCCCCTTACTGGTTTCAGTATTGTAATCCCCGCCTGGCACCCCTCTCCTTATTGGATCTCTGCCCTAAGCTCCCACCCCTAACTGGTCCCTTAAAACCCACTGTTCTGCCCTGCTGGGGCAGACTTTTCAAGGACTTTACTTTGAGAGATTTTTAAGGATTTTCTTTTAGAGATTCTTGGTCCTAGCCTCTGCTCTGCCTTCAAGTTAGGTTGCTGCATTTTATGTTTACTTTTATAATAAACGATTCTCAGACCTGCAAGCTAGGCCCATCTCGCATTCTTTACACTGATCAAACAGCGACTGTCTGGGGCACACCGGGCCCTGGGGGAAATTTAAAAGGAACCTTTAATTTAAAGGAACCTTTTAACTTGCTGTTTAAAGACACATTGGGCATGGCTTAGTCCAGAGGGATTTTTACCCAAAAAGACAAGATTCAGGCAGATGTTGATCTCAGCAAACTACCCAGCCTGGATCCTCTGCCCTTCCCTAATGGGATCAACCACTGCTGCTTTGGTTCAGTGCTACTCCCATACTACTATGGATGTGACAGCTGGCATGAAACCCAGGCCTTCAGGATGGCTTTTTATTGTTTAGAGGAAACAATTTCGTTTTTCAGCAATGTGTTCAGCATCTTCTGATCAAAATGCATGCTGCTGCATTTTAGGGAAGCTTCAGCCATTTTAGTTCTTGTTACAACTTGTCTAGCTTGTCTAGGTTAGTAATAGTAATAGATGCAACCTGACATGCTTTTTCAGGTAAAACTCACATGAAACTCTGCTGAAAAATCAGGCCTTTAGGAGTGTTCCAGAAGTGACATTTCAGTGCTGGGCTGGGGCCAGCCTGTGAACGGAATAATTCCCACTGAATTGAATGCCTTTAGTCTGAAGGAACTCAAAAAGACGTGTCCACTGCTATTGCTTCTAAACAGAAAAAGCAACAAATGATTGTCACCTTGGGGTTATGATGACCTGGAAATTTCTTCATAAATATCAGCAGCTGTTCATGACAAACACGCATATCTGTGGTAGAATCTGCTTTACATATGTGTACAAGCCTGCAGTGGTTGGTGGATACATGGTAAGAAATGATCCAAAATATTTACAGATTTTTTTTAACAGAGAGAGAGATGGGGACTGTTGAAGTCACTAGGAGGTGATAAATGTTCTTTAGAGGTGGCATTTTTTTGTGGTCATTGGAAATAAAGACCAAATTTCAAGAAGCACTTCTTTTAGTGGGCTTATTCTGCAGCTGTGAAGCGGCTATTTCATAGAAATTGCTTCATGTCTTCTGTCTACCCATTCCTTTGTAAATAAATGAAAGGAAAAAGGGAAGATTTATTTGTGAAGGCTCATCCTACAGGCCTTTAATATTGCTACACAATCTGCTTCATTAGACAAATGAAGGTATTATTAACAAATTGTGAGTATTTAGTGGTTGTCTTGACAAGTTTGGTTTCAGCTAAATACCTGATTTGTTACTGAATTATTGCTGTTATTCTTGAGGACTGGCCTGACCTCTTCTCACTGATTATCTTGCACTAACACCTCCTTCTCCTACCTGCACATCCTATGGTTATGAGTTTTGCAGCTCTGGTAAATTTGATGTTTGTACTCTGGTTACATGTTGCAGTCATTCTTAGTCTAAAGAGTTGGTTTGAGAAAATACCAGTTAAATTTCTGTTTATTTACTGCTCTTTTTCTAGAAATTCACCCATAGTGTTTTTCATTACAGTGACATCTGTGATGGAGAGTACTAAAGTACTAGTGCTAAGATATAATAGCTATAATACATAAATATGATTTTGCTATGTCATGGAACAGCATAGAAACTTACTTAATAAAATCATCCATTGAGTTCTAGGTCCTGGACCGAGAAGCTGGATATTAGTTAAAATACAATAGACCATATAAAAATAAAGCTCTGTTGGACAGGAACATCTAATTGTACTGTAAGATAAATAAATTTAAATGCATTGTCTCCACTGGATTTATTTACACCTTAAAGTATAAATTATCCTTCTTATAATTTGAAAATCTTTGAATTAACTGAGGGAGAGAAAATAACTGCATAAAAGATGACTTCTTGACAGTCTTGTCAATACATGCTTGGAACTGACAACAGGAAAAATTATGGTATCAACCTAAGAAATTGAACTCCTCAGGGCTCTGAAAACATGAAGATGGTAACATTACTGTGCCAGAGCTATGATATATGAATCCCCCATACATATGTCCCACATGTATGACACTTTGTATGTGTGTATAAAAATGCATAAATAAGTGTTACAATGCTCTGAGCTGCAGGGGAGAGAAGAATTGGTATATTTATTAACATTGTTTCTTGGACAATGAGCACAAAGGTAGACACAAGAAACTCGCACAGAGTTAAGAGAATTCTGTAGTCAATTTGAATTTGCACTGGTATTTTGTATGCAAGGCCATAATATAATGAGCTTTTTACAAACATGTTCATCTTGTACTTGAGAATAGTGGGAAAATTGTGGAAATGAGCTTTAGTTTGATGGAATAAAGAAACAAATTGGAATATACAAGGGGAAGAAAATTTGCTACTAAAAAAATGAATAAGTGTAATTCTGCTTGCGATGCCCAGATAAACTTCAAATATGCTGGCTCAGGGGTCTTTATACAGGATACAACACTGGTCTTTATACATGATACAACACTGGCTCGGTTCTTTTTCAACAGTGGACTGTTGTTGGATTTGTGTTCTGTAGTATAGGCATACTGGGGGGGTTGATGTGGGAATCTTCTATTTCATCAAGTCTCTGAGTCTTCACACAGATTCTGCAAAGTTTGCAGGTGCTTGGGTTTTTCTGTTCACTGTAGCATCTTGAAATAAGTTTTGGCTAACTCAGTAAAGGTGGAGGAATAAAAGTGTTTCCCTCTGACCTCTGTTTGGTTTTGGTTTCTGCCTTTAGGACTGAAGCTCCTGCTCATCTGCTTTTCATGATAAAGAGTCAAAAAGCTGAGGAGGTGCTTCCTTGTGTCCAGACAATACAGACTGAGGGTACCATGCTGATTCATCAAGATTCAGCTCCCTGCAGGTAACATTGCTCCTTTCAGCAGTTTTGGCATTGGGATTCATGAGACTCTGGAGTCAAATCAGGACCCTCTTGCTGGGGACTCCACAGTGCTCTATGAATGATGATAATTAGGTTATCATGTCCTTGCTCTTTGATCTTTTCTAAAAGAAAGACCTAGTATTTTCCTGTACATGGATGAGACCACAGATATCCCATGAAAATCTGAGGGAAGAAAGAGGCATCAGGTTTGAGGCATTGCCTGTAACCTGGTCACTGGGAACATTGGCTAGTCCTGGCTCAACAGGCTTTTTATGTTTTATTCCGTAACTCAGCAAGCTCTTTCATTGTCTGCTTATCTATGATAATTTATAAATGAATATAAGTATTGTGCTGGCTTTTGCTCCAGTTTCAAGTGTTAAATGAGTGAACTTGAGTGAAGATCTTGCCTGACTTGTCTCCCTTGTGTTTGATATTAGTAGAGGAGGTGAGTGCAGGACATACATGTCCTTTTCCAGGTCTGTGGATGTTTGTAAGGAAAAGGACGTGGCAGTGCAATGCCCAGGGGATCATCTGGTGAGGTATCAGTGATACAGGATATGTCCAAGATGAGATTGTGTTATTTTTTATTTAACAAGAATGACAGCATAGCACAAGATGAGATGCATTAATTTTAGCTTGTTTCTCAAGCATTTGTAGGCACACAGGAGATTTATGTGTGGTGTCTGGGGCCTTGCTGCCAGTTTTTGTCATTGCCATTTCCAGGTGGACTGGGAGGGTTCTCTCACATGCCCAAGTCTTGCATTTCTGTATCACCTTCCATTTTTAAGAAACACAACATGGTTACTAATTAGAAGGGATTTATTCCCAGTGGGGTCAGTGCAGATATTCCTGGGTTGCTGGGATGCATCTGGGAGAAAGAGGCACTTCATCCACTACTATAAGAGGAATCAAAATGCTACGATGTGAATTTCAACCTTAAGCAGCAATAGTCATTGCACAGCTGCTGACAGAAAATAAACTCAAAAGCAATTATGACAGTTTGTGAGAGAAGGCTTTCTCAGACTTGTCCAGGTAAAGGATGTAATAAATAATAATAAAAAAGAGTAATCCTTAGGGCTTTGGGGAGGGGTGCTACTATACAGAGTAGGATATCTCTGTTTTATAAGTACATCATGGACCGGCTGGAGAGCATTGGTGAAGCAATTGTTCATGCTGAGGCATTCTAATGAGCATGATGCTTCACACTTTACTTTCCCCAGTAAGTACTGGGGATTTGTTTTTGTACTCACATATTTGTGTGGTCTCTATAAAGCCACCATCAAAAATTCATCATTGCTGAACTTGGGCCTTCAAATGCACGCAAACCGCCCCCCCCCCCGGCAATATTTGTCTCATGGCAACAGCTCTTCGGCACAGTGAAGGATGATGCAGGGGGCTGGAGAAGAGATTTCTTTGTTTCACAAGTCACAGGTGTGGTCGTTTTAAATAACTTGATTTTTGGTGAGGAGGGAAAAAGCCAGCCACAGAAGTGATTGTTCTGTGAGGAACTGCTAGCAGCTTCTTCTGTACCTGGCAAAACCAATTGCTGGCTTGCTCTGAGAATAGGCACACTGCTGAGCCAATTACAAAAACTGGTAACTCCTCTATGTTAACATATTTAAGAGAGAAGAAACTGCGGGAAACTCTCTTCTTCCCCTCCTGACGGGGCCACCCAGCCCCTTTTCATGGAGCCCACTGGGCCTTGTCCCAGTGGGGCAGCTGGGGCTTCTTCCCAGCAGGGCTGGGCCCCCTCTCAGCAGAACTCACCAGTCCTTTTCTCAACAGCGCTGCTGGACTGTGCCACCAGGGGCCATTTTGGCGGTGCAGGCAACCATGTGGCTGGGGGTGGCCCAACAGCCACCACTGAGGGAGGCCCTGAGGCCAGGAGCAGCCAAGGCCACGAATGTCTGTGCGGCCATTGCCGCCCTGGTTCAGGGGTGGCCACATGGCCGGGACTGTGCAGCTGAAATCTGCGTGACCAGGGCAGTGCTGTGTGGCCGCAGCTATCTCAGCATGGCTTGCAATTAACTTTATTTGCTTAGCCGCTTTCAGCCAGCCATGCTACAGGCAGAATGACAAAAGTGGCGGCAACAGCTTATATTTTTTTGGCACCCCACATAAAGAAAAGGTGAGGATTGGAGCCAGCAGCCAGCACGACTTGCACGGTGCCAGCGGAGACCGCGTGACCAACACAGCAAGAAGTACGACAAGCGATTCCCTGATTGTGGAGCCTGGACAAGATCAACTTTTCAGCACAGCAGAACTCTATAAAAACTATTTCAATTGATAGAACCTAAAAACAAATGAACCTGTGAACACCAGTTCTCTCCTAAGTCAGAAAAAAGGAAAAAGTGAAGACACGTGAGGAGAACAACATGGTGACACTAAGGTCAGTGCAAAGGAGGAAGGGGGAGGAGGAGGTGCTGTAGTCATCAGAGCTGAGATTCTTCTGCAAGCCATGGTAAGGACTATGTTACAAATGTTTCCCTGTAATTCTTTATGTGTAGGAGCATGGAGATGGATGGTGGTTACTGCTACCTCTCCCTGAAAACCATCTCTTCTGGAGAAGCTGCTAGGGTGGGCACACAGGCAAGGCACTCAAGTCCACACACAGACACACACACACCACAGCTAGCTCAGCGAAGAAAGGCAGGAAGCGTCTCCTGTATAAAGTTCCAGTGAGGTTTATTTTGCAGACTCACACCAAAGGTTTCAGGGACAGACAGACCAAGATCAAAGGAGTGCCCAGGGTTAAATATTGGGTCAGGAACCAATGGTCTGAGGGGCGGTACGAGGGCAGGGCAAAGGGCCATGACCTATAGGAAACATGAGGGTAAAGCATCAACAATATCACAACCAGTGGGGAAACAGAGAAAAGAGAAACCTCTGAACCAGGGACATATATGAACACCGGCCAATGGGAAAAGCAAAACTGAGGTAATTACATAGTGCTGCAGAGCACCCTGGAGGAAGCCTTTTTGCTCACCCTAAGCGATGAGGTATTCCTGAACCCAGTAGCAGATTCTTCCAGGGCAATGCCCTAGAAGCTTTCTTTAGAGGCTCAAGGGCCTCCACAATTATGTGCATGGGGGGGGATGCAGCATTCACCCTCAGCCTGTGAGAAGAGGGTGTATGTGCTGGAACATATGGATGCTGAGAAACTCTGATCTAGTGAGAGATTTGAACAAAGACCAAGAGAATTCTTGCTTTCAGAGATAGAGGAAAAGGACCCTTTCTTTTATAGTAGAACAGCTCATCCTTAAAAACTTCACCCCATAAACTAAATGGCCCATGGGGGGGGAAAAAAACACAGTTGTGGAAAAACTGGTTTTGCCCCTTGGAGGGACTCAAGTTAAAGCAGGTTTTGGGTGGGACTGTGACTGGTGAAAATTAAAACCACGTTGAAAAAGCTCACAGAACTGTCTCCTGTAGGAAGGACTCCATGACATAGCAAAAGAGACTCCTCTCCCTAAGTGAACTGAAGAAAGATTTTTAGAAGTGACAAACTGACTAAAACTTTCATGTTTTTTCTTCCTGTGCTGTCCCTTCCTTGGTGGAAGGGTAAGAAGTGTTATAAATGAAAATTTGAGAGTTATAAATTCCTTCCATTGTTAATTAAGAAGTTCCTGTTAATTACCCATTAACAGTTGTACCCATTGTTAGTTGTTGTGGAGTGTTGTTAAACTTAACCGTGTAGTTGTGGAGCCCGGCAGGGTCCGGCGACCGCCTGAGGGGGGCGGTTCAGACCCCGGCGCTGGGGAGAGAGCGGGGGTGGCAGCAGCCGCGCCATTGTAACCTAATCCCCGCCTCCTTTGGGGCTTCCCTGGAGCTTGCGCCGCCGCCGCTGGCCCCTCCGCGGCTGCAGGAGGGTGCGCGGGGCCGGGACGGCGGCGCGGGGCAGCCTGGGCTCGGCCTGCCCTGGGGCTGCCGCTGTCCCACCGAGCCACGGCCCGGGCCGGGGCCGGCGGCAGCCTCAGAGAGCGGGTTTGACATCGGAGCGTGTTTGCATGAGGGGAACTGGCCATGCGAAAGGAAGATGTGCTACCCAGAGCAGTGTACACAAGAGCAAGCACCTGGTTGGAGCAACTGCCGAGAATATGCAAATGAAGGCCAGTCGCAGCCAAAGTACCACCATACCGAGAGAAAGTGCCGTCTCTACTGTCCCTAGACACCAAACGAGCCATCCAAAGACTACCATCATGACTGCACAAGTAAGGTGACTATATTAATGCAGAAATAATTCTCTCCATGACTTGCAGAGTCCTCTTCCAGCGGCTACCCCTGGACTTTTGAGCCCTTCAATGACTTCCTGGGGTCCTCGTGAGGCCAGAAGGTCCGACCCTGACTGCACTGCACACCGCAGACAGGATCGGCACAGCCTCCTCCTTTGAGTGGCGCAGGCATACCCAGACGGGTCCCCTCCCCACCTTGCTTTTTTAATAAAGAGCTGCATCTCTGAATAAAGGCCTTGGCCCTGTTCATTACAAGAAGAGCTGGGAGAGGGGAAAAGTGCTCTAAAGTTTTATTTTGGTTTTCATTATCCTCTTCTAATTCTGTTAATAAATTTTTCTTTGTACCTTCTTAAGTTTTGAGCCTGTTTTCCCTTAAAGTGTCTTTTCCTGGTCCTTACCTCAACCATGAACTTTCTAATAGTTCTTTCCCCCTGCTCTGTTCAACTATAGCAGAGGAAAATGAGTGAATGATTTTTCATAGATGCCCTGGCATTTGGCCAGTGTCAAACCCACTACAACAGGGCATTCATGTTTCTGTGTTCCAGTCCCTTTCAGGTAAATCAACTCTAAAAATTGTGTAGAGATTGAAGATTTTAAAAAAGTATTATTAATAAAAGGCTGAATTGTATCACTTGTAGTGGTCTTCTTGTTAAGCACTGAATTTGTGTTCATTTTCTATTTGCTGTCAGACATTGTTAGTTCTCCCCTCTCCATACTTTCCCCAGTATTAAGGAGCATCCTGAAAGGCCAGTATTTGATGTTGATGGAAACATTTGTTGCCATCTCACTTCAGTTATTCTGATCCACATGATTAAAAAATCGTTCCTACTGTTTTTATTTTACACTTGTTTCATTTCACTATTCTCTCTTTTCTTTAAAATCCTTAACTTTACATTTTTGCTTTTAAATTAACATCTTTTTCTCATAATATTTTGTTTATCTTGCTGTTTGTGGAGTTTATGCAAGTCTGTTCTGAGTGCTGATGAAAGAGACCTTGGGTATCATCTTTCTTTTCTTCAATATGTATACTTTTTTACAAATCTGATCCTACCCAGCAAGATTTTCAGTGTGCTTATCTTTGTGTTCACTGTGGGGAGCAGAAACATGCAGAGAAAAATATGCAAGGAGTGAAATGGGCTGGGAATGGAAAATAGCAATTTGAAGGTGCAGCTTGGCCTCAGAACTTGGCATTTGGGTGGAATGACAATTTTTTGAGTAGCCCTGTACCAGCCACTGAAGTCCACCATGATTACACATCTAGAAATGGTGATGTGTCATTTTGAAGGTATCTGGAAAATTCACATAATTATCTAAATGCTAAATGTTGTTATCTAAACATTGCTGGCTATAGTTTGATAGCTGAATTCCCTCTGGTCAGGCAGACTTAACAATTCCTCATGGCACGGAAGGGGGTTGGGTTTCTCTCTCCCTGTGCTTGGAGGGATCATTAAATGAACTCCAAACCACCAGTAACAGGAAATATTGCACAGTTGCAACTGTGCCTGTGCTGCAAATCCATCCCAAACTTTATAAGGGCTTCCATTGCTGCAGCATCTGAATTGTTTACAGGGTGGTTCCTACATCAGCCCTTCCATACTGTGCCAAGGTTTTTTGTGGTGTTTTTTTTTTTTTTTTTTTTTTTTTAGCTGTGAACAGAGACCTAAAGGGGGCAGGGACTTGTCACAGATTCCAACAGCAGCCTCTGGTGGAACAAATGCCTCCCAGGCCCCCAAGCTGTGGGGAAATCCCAAAAAGTTGATTACTACTTCCCTTGAATGACTGTATTTCCTACTGCAGTGCTTGTCCGCTTCTCATTTTGCAAAATTCACACTATGAAGAAAGGTGCAAACGTGGAATATTTTAAAAGATGGCCTCTCTTGCTGAGTTCTATTCCCTTGAATAATCCTGATGGCTATTGAGACAAGTCAGCTCTTTCAATTCATTTTTTTTTGCACGGGTTCTTTTTTCCCCTGGATTTTTCTTTTACCAATATTTCTTTTTCTAAAATATTAATTGTCGTTGTGCTACGGTAAAAGAGACAAACTCTGGCTCTGTTCTTTTTGACCAAGAGGTCTGAGTTTATTCAAAAACAGGGCCTTATTTAAAGGTTTGCAGACAGCTGGATATAATTGGTCAATTCAATCACCACCCCATCACCATGATTGGTTAATTAGAATCAACACTTCTTGTTTTCACAGGTGCAGAATATTTACAAATCCCGTGACAATGTTGTGAGAATATATTTGCATATTCTTTTGCTCAACTCCCATGAGAAAATTCACAGCACTGCAACTGAAAAATCAGCCACAGTTAAAGAATGAAAACCACATTTCACCCTTTTCTGTTTTAAGAAAAAGAAAAAATAAAAAGAAAAAAGGCAACACTTGTTCCCCTCTCCGCAAGGTCCTTGCAGAAAGCTGAACAAGTGCAGCTCAAGAGGTTCCTTCAGGAAACCATCAAGCAGAACCTCAACTGGGTACTAACTTGATGTGGTCAAATGTTCAGTGTCTGCTTGTGGAGGGACCATCCAAGTGATCACCCTCATCTTCTGAATCCGAGTCATCACTCGAAGGTTCATCCACTTGATTACTTTCATTCTGGTCATGGTTTGAAGGTTGCCTGTTGGCCTGATTCTGCCTTTGCGATTGCAGGTCAGGATGGACGCACTTCGCAGGTACCCAGCGTACCCCAGTATCTGTAGATACACATGCATACCCACAACCTGAAGCTATAAGCTCATACGGGCCTTCCCACTGCTTAGTGGTTAAATCTCGCATCCGAACCTTCGCTCGAGGCTGATGCTTCTCGCCTGAAGCCTGCAATGAAAGGTGATGGTTCAAAATGACAGGATTATTTGAATCCTGCAGCACCATAAGTTGATTAATTGTATACAAAGCCTTTGCCAACCGACTGTGTGGGGTTTCACCCTGCATTCCCCATTTATGTTTTTCAAGAACCTACTTCAAAGTACCATGAGCATGTTCAACAATGGCTTGACCAGTGGGAGAATGCGGAATACCAAATTTGTGTGAAACACCCCACATCTGCAGGAACTGCCGCACTCTCTGCGAGGTGTAGGCAGGACTGTTATGCCTCTTCACAGTAGGGTACACCTAGAAGGACAAAAGCCTGCCTCCAGTGGGCAATGACATCGCGAATCTTTTCTCCAGTGTGAGCAGAGTCCCACATGGCAGAAGAAAAGGTGTCAATCGACACATGCACATACTTGAGTCGGCCAAATTCGGCAACATGGGTGACATCCGTCTTCCAAATCTGCAAGGCCTTAAGGCCCCTGGGGTTTACCCCTGCCAACAAGGGTGCAGCAAGCACGACAGTCATCACAAGAGCTGACAATATCACGAGCCTCTGTCGGACTCAAATCAAACTGCTTCTGCAAAGTGTGTGCATTCTGATGAAAGAATTCATGCGATGCCTTGGCTTGCGCAAGTATGTCAGGCTGAGGCGCTACCCATGCAGGGTTTGCCAACTTGTCAGCCCTGGCATTACCTTCTGCTATGAAACGTGGCAGATTGGTATGTCTTCTAATGTGCAGAATATAGTATGGATGAACTCGGGCCTGAATGGCACACCACAACTTTTTCAACAAGTGAAACAAGGTAGCATTGCTAACTTCTTTCAAAATCAAATGACCCAATCATTGGGCCATTTCCACCACATAGGCAGAATCTGTGACCAGATTGAAAGGTTCCTGGGAAAAACACTCAAATGCCGTGACAGCAGCCCTCAACTCAACCAACTGGGCTGAGCCAGCCTCATGACCTTCCATCTTTTGCCACTCAGCTCCATCCTGCCAAGTAACAATGGCCTTTCCTGTTCTTGAACCGTCAGTGAAGACAGTGGGCCCTTGCACCAGCTCCTGACTATTTTTGGGCCACAAAGAAAAATTAGTTGATCTCACCACCCGCAGCAGCCTGTGGCTGGGCAGATGATAAGTGATCTGCCCTGAAAAATTTTCCAGAGCACTTTTCAGAGAGACACAGTTTGCAAAGCTCCAATCAGAATCCTCCTGCTGTACCGGGAATACGATCTTTGCGGGATCCGCTCCCATCAATTGCAAACACTGTTGCCGGCATTTGATTATCAGGCAAGTGATCCATTCAAACAACGTGGATGCCGTCTTTTGTGGCTGATGGGGCAAAAAGAGCCATTCCAAAATGTGCAAGGAATCAGACCATCTGTTATTCCATTGGCCAATGATACCTGTAGGATGCAAATCTGGAATGGTAACGAAAACAGTGACATCAATGGAGGGATCAATGCGATAGACTTGGCAAGCTGAAATAGCTTGCTGAACCTCCTCCAGCGCTCATTGCACCTCAGGGGTCAATGTGTGGGGTGACCTCAAATCACAGTCCCCTTTTAACAAATCAAACAGTGAAGATAGTTGTGTTGTGATTAGTCCCAAATACGGATGTAACCAAGTGATGACACCCACCAATTTCTGAGCATCATTCAGTGTCCTGACTGAATGCACAAATGGCACCTCTTGGTGTTGAATTGTTTGCTACAAAATCTTGACCCCCAAATATTTCCAAGGAGGTTTCTGTTGAACCTTCTCTGGAGCCACCTTCAACCCATAAGAATGCAAAGCATCGAGCAGCTGAGCCTGTATCCTCAGCAGCCCATCCTAAGTGAACGCTGCCACCAGAATATCATCCATATAATGGTAAAAATGGGCGTGAGGAAATGTCTCATGAACTCCAGACAGGGCCAAGGCCACATATCATTGGCAAATGGCAGGTGAATTGCGCATGCCCTGTGGCAAAACTCTCCATATCTCTTCATATCTCTGTGCAGGTCTAGCATTATTAATCGCTGCTACCGTGAAGGCAATTTTTGGCCTCTCATCAGGACACAAAGGAATCGTAAAAAAACAATCCTTCAGATCAATAATGAGAATTGGCCAATCTGCAGGAAGCATGGTGGGCAACGCCATATCAGATTGCAGCATGCCCATGCTTTCCATCACGGCATTGACTTTGGGGAGATCTTGTAACAACCTCCATTTCCCAGATTTCTTTTTCATACAAAAGACAGGAGTGTTCCACGGACTGGTAGATGGCTCCAGATGACCCTGGTCCACTTGCTCTTGAACCAATTCTTGAAGGGCAATTAATTTCTTTTCAGGGAGGGGCCACTGATTTTCCCAGATGGGTTTGTCCACCAGCCACCGTAAAGGAGGTATAGGACATGGCACGCCCTTCATCGCATTGGCCCCCACCAAAAATCCGTCCCAATCTGCACCCCTCAAGCCACCAGTACATCCCACCCCCAAATATTCACAATGGCTACAGTAACATAAGGCTGAACTGTAGCCGACTGTCCCTCTGAGTTCAGGATTAACACAGGCTGCTGGCTCACAAAGCATCGTGTCGTTCCATCCAATCCTGTGACAGGTGACTCCACAGGATCCAGAGGCCACTGCGGAGGCCACGCAGCAAAGGAGAGGATGGTCACGTCCGTGCCCGTATCAATCAGGCCTCAAAGTTAATCTCTGACAGGGTGGCACTGGGGTGGTGCAGGGTACACAGCATTTCAGGACATTTGTCCAACAAGATTGCAGTCCAGTGTACTTGAGGCAGCCCGGTAGATCCGAAGCAGCCGTCCCCATGACACCGATCCTCCAACCTGAGAACAGAAGACTCAAAAGGCACAAGTTGAGCAATGCAAGTTTTTCTGGGGATTGTGACGGGGTGGGGGTGTGGAAACCATCGCACAAATTTGTCCCATAAAATCTGCATCAATAAGTCCTAGATGCACAGTGATACCCTGAAGGGTGGCACTTGACCATCCCGTAAGGAAGGCACTCTTGCTGTCACCCAGGGGTCCAAAGGCATCCAAGGGGACACCTCGCAAGTGTTTAAAACAACTGTTTCTGCTGTGCAGATGTCGAGCCCTGCTGAGCCACGGATGCTGGCTACAAGCTGTTCAAGCAAGCCTGCACCAGCATCAGGACTTGGGGAAGAGCTTATGTCTGAGCGCGTTTCCCCTGCACGCTCATCTTCCCGTTTCCCGAAGCTGGCAAAGGCTGACCATTAGCATGGAACTTTGCCATGCAATCCTCTTCACGGTGGTTTGCCTTTCCACACCAAGCACAGAAAAATGAGGGAGCTTTCCGCCTTTGTTTCTGTTTTCCCTCTTTCTTGTTGGCTTGTGCGTTTGCCTGTGTTTGCTGCTCGCCCTTCAGACCCTTTTTGGATGGCTGTGGGGTAGCAGCCAGGGCAGCCACCTTAAGATCTGAGGTGCCCACATTTGCACAAGCCTGGACCATGTCCGTCACAGCAGGAACCCCAGGAAGGGCCTCAATGAGCCTCCTGCAATCAGCATTGAAGTTGGTCTTTGCAAGATGTTTGAGCAAAATTTCTCTCAAATTGTCGTCCTCGACCTGCTTCTCCAAGGAAGCAGCCAACCTTTCAACAATGTGCAAAAAGGATTCTTTTGGCCCTTGGACTATAGTCACAAACTTCTGCTTTGGAGAAGACAATTCAGTCATTTTCACCAGTGCTGCTATGCCTGTTTTCTTGCACTGTTCCAGCACTTGAAGATGAACACCAGCTTGCACATCAGGATCAGCAAAATTGCCCAGTGAGCAGATCAACTCCAACCCCAAACCTGGGAGCCTGCTGAAACAATCAAGCATTCTGTGCAGCCACTTTCAAAGTCAGCTGTCCCCAATTGTTTTCAAAAACTGTAAGCTGAACAGGCTGAAACAACATCTGAGCCAGGTGTCTGATATCAGATGGTATTAACAAATCCACATTTATAACATGGATCAACTGCATGACCTCAGAAGAACCAAGACCATACTTGGCCGCCTTATCTCAGAGGTCAGTGACAGTGTTCCACGATATATGAGTGTGAGGCTGCCCTGAACCAGGAAGAGTCCTAAGCACAGGAAAGCCTGAATGCCTCCCAGTAAGGTGACATCATCCTTGTGGTCCTGCTCCATAGGCATTTCAGGACCAGGAGCAGACGTCTGGCTAGGGCTTATGTCCATAGCATCAGACGACACGTCCCCTTCAGCACCTGGAAAACCAGGGAGATCAGCCTCGAGTCCCGTGAGATGTTCCACCATATCCCAATCACCGACTTCCACAGCCTTGGATCGCATTTCATCCCAGAACCGCCTGTGGTCCCTGGGACAAATGGTGACCTGGCATGGGGGAAGAGTCCAGAGCCCAGCCGGACAAAGAACCAGCTCTTTGGGACCCTTTGCTCCGGCCAGATAGCTTCCCTGGGGTGGGTGTCCCGCCCCCTGACCCAAGGGTGAACCCCACAGGGGCTGCCGACGTAGAAGTCCTGTGGTGACTGGGGGTTGGAGGCTGCAGAGCCGCAGCAGCGGCTCCTGGAGCTGGTCCGACCACGGCAGCGTGTCCAGGCGGTGGCAGCACAAAGGCACCGGCCGGACTTGGCTGTGGCGCGGGGCTAGGCAGTGCATCCTGACCCGGCACAGGGGGAACGTGCAAACCCAGCAGGGATTCAGCACCACCCGCCCCTGGTGCTGTCTGGGGAGGCTGCAGCAGGGACCCCGCCCAAGGCAGAGCACAGCGGCTGTGTGGGGAGGGGCACGGCGCAGGGCTGAGCTGACAATGCAGACCAGAGTGGGCGAAACACGGCAGCCCAGGCCCCAGAAGAGGCTGGGTCTGACGGCATCTCAACAGAGACCCCGCTTGCTGTCGCGCCTGCCGCCGGCGCAGGCACAGAGGGCGCCTCCAACCCCACCCCAGAACTGGGGGGCTGCTGCCAGCATTCTGCACCTATGCTGCATCCGCCACTGGTCTGAGAGCTGGTATGGGAACTGGGACCAACCCCCCCTCCCCCGAGCCAGAGTTCTCCAGGCACATGACAGGATATGTCGTGGCTTTGCCGCAGTGTGGACAAGTGACAGACACTACCTTTTGGAGCCCCGGCTCAACTCTTATAGCTGGCTGAGCATCCACAACCTGCCCTGGGAAGGCACGGAGGGCACACCCCTCCCCTCCATCCCACTGCGCGTGGCAACCAAGGAGAGAGACTGGGAACAGCCTCACACCCTCCCCAAGGAACACGCTGGCCACCTGCCCGCGCTGGCAGTGATGTGGAAAGCCCCATCCATGGCTCTGTTATAAACAAATTAGCCGATCAGATTAATAAAGGGATTTTATTGATCATTTTACAGCATGATTTCTGAGACAGCCACAAGCAAAAGCAATGTCGAGCCCGGGATTGGCACTGGGTGAACCTAGGTTCAGTCTCTATCGCCCTGAACCACCCTCTGTTCACAAATTCTGCCTTCGCAGGTCCTGCTTTTTGTACAGTTTTTTCCGGCTGGGCAGGGGTTGTCTCATTCTTTTGTCCTTCTTGTTCTTCCAACATATTCATATCTGACATTTCTGACTCCTGGTGTTGTTGAAAAAGATTTCTGAGAAGGGAGGAAAATACTGATCTTTTTTACAGGAACCCGGTATTGAGATGCAGTCTCTGAGGACTCAGATTGTCTTATCACAGATGCATATCGGGTGCTGATCACCGTCATTACCAGACTCATCTCTGGAGATAGCCTGTCTCCACTCTGGTGCCACCCTCCTTTCAATTTTAAATGGGTCTGTTCTCCTGTTGCTTCCCGTGCTGAAATTTCTAAAATCTTTAATTCTTAAGCACAAATTATATTTTTATACAATATATATTACAATATCCCTCCCCTTCTATATAGAAACATGAATTTGTGCTTTTACTAAAACATAAAAAGAAGAAAATAAGAAAGAAGAGAAAAAAAACTTTTTACAGAGCAAAAACTATCCTAAGTATCTATTCTAAATCCTAATGGGAAATATCTACCACTCTTGTTCGAACTTATCTTCATAGTCATCCCAATCTTCCCATAATGGGGTACAATATTTTCCATAATTTTCCTCACATACTCGCGCTTCAAACTTAGCCAAAACTTCTGTGGCTTTACTTTTTTCTTTCTCTTCCCCTAATTTCATGATTTTAGATACTTGGCCGATTTTCCCCGTAGTAAGTTCGGGATCTGTAGGCAGGGCAGCTACTTGCATACCTTGTACTACAGAATGTATCAGGTGAATGAAGCACGGTATTAAACAAGGTAAGAACGTTAGTCCAGCTATTGAGCATAATATAAAGAAAACTTCCTTTTTCCAACAAGCTCCTTCCCCAAACAACTGATCCCACCATGACGCCTGAAGGATAGAATTCCATTTCTGAACTGGTACATGTGCTACTTTCTTAATCTCTGCTGCAAGACCTCTGATTGTTTCCCCATAATCATCGATTTCTATACAACAGTCAGACTCATTAAACTTTCCACAGACAACCCCTTCTTCAGCTAACAAATAGTCCAATGCTATTCTGATATACAAAAGCCCTCATCTGGGAGTGTTGTCTGGCTAAGAAGTCAAGGACATCAGAGGTATGGTTTGATACAATTTCTGCCATGGCCTGGAGTCTTATTAGTCTGTTCAGCAGGTAGATTGGAGTTCTATATCCCCAACTTCCATCACCGGCCCAAGTCTCAGGGCCATAATATGCTATTATTCTCTCAGCTGGCTATTCATCTTTTCCCCACTTTTGATTCCCTCCCACGCTAGGAAGTTCCCTTTTTAGCTCCCTCTTTTCCCAATTCAGAGTTTCATACAGTGGTGCTCCTAACAGACTGCTCTCAGACCTTGGTAACGTGAAGAAGGAGGGTCGGATCATCCCTAAGGTACAGGATCCCTTCCATTTTCGGGGCAACTCACTGTAAGCCTTTTTACCACATATACAGTATATTCCATTAGGGGCTTTCCATCTACTATTTATACTTTCAGGTTCTTTCCAATAATTTCTTAAATTTTCCAGGGATTGGTAAGGGTTAGCTCCAGAGCTCCTATGCCAAAACAGTCCAATCTGGTCAATCCATTCACAGCTAGTTTCTTTTGTCTGACTCCAATATCTGGCAGGAGGCTCCGGTTGCCATACTTTAGTTCTATTATTCGAATTTACTGCTAGGGTGGATATACATAGAGTATATCCTACTATTTCAGTATATTCTCTACCTTCTCTGCTAATACAAATTGTTCCTATTATTCTCTGATCCAAAACCCAGCCTTCGGGTTGTTGCATTGTTTTTGATATTTGAATATTATCCCATTTTAGAAGTTGCTCTGGAGTTAAGCTCTCACCTCTCCAGGGCCATTTCTTAGCTGATTTGAGTCCTCCACAAATCCAACAATTAGATAAACCCAGTTCAGTCTCAATTTCCTGCATTAGATCTATGAAAAGATTTTTGTTGGAGGTGGGTAATCCCCAGTCACTATACTGGGGATTTTCTAATTTTCTAGTTTTTCTAATTGTTCATATTGCTCACTCAAGGATTTCAGCCTTTCTTGTTCCATCATTCTCTTTCTGGTTTCTGACTCTTGTCTTTTAACTCTTGTGCTGTCTGTATTATCTTACTTTCTGACTCTATCCCTTCATCGTTCTTTGAAAAGCAAAAAGTTTTATCGAATTGCAAGCATACCCGCTCATCATTATCTTCGAGAAGATCAAGTATTATAGGTTCACTACCAGGGGGAAACCTTCCGTCATATTTCAAGTTCTTCCCCACCTAATAAGTCCTTCCACCCATAACACACATTTCTAACTGGCTTTGATGATAACATAACTTGTTAAGTTTAAAATATGCTACAAATGTGGATTCTTTTCTACCCCCGAAGCATACAGTATGATTGCATTGGTTACAAATAGGAATAGTAGGTACCCACCTGATATCTCGTTTGTTTACTACATGCATTATTGTCTTTCCTTTTCAGGTGATACCTCTGACTGCTCGTCCCTAGATATCATGCTTGGGTCATAGCATGACTGTTTCCTCATCCAATTTACATAACCTGTATCGAGTTCCATTATAGGTGCAGTACCCGCTTTCTTTGCCACTTCCACAGTCATATTGGGCTTGATTTGCCATAGTTTTAGTCGTCCTTTGTCCCGTCAGGACAGTTTCAAAGCAATGGGCTCTGCTTCCCTGTGCTGAGCTGGCTCTCCGAGGACCAACTGGCCGTCTGGTACATTACTAGGCTCAAGATCATCAGGATTTCCCATAGGCTTACTCCTCTGCGTTTGCCTGCACCCACTGCGTTGCAGCCGGCGGCAAGGTAATCCATCTTCTCGGCAGCAGGGGTATTCTTCCGGGATCCCATAATTGCCCCTGGCCGCAAACCTCCTCTTAAAGGTGCCCCACCTCAATAATTTGACTGCATCAACATTGTAGGGCACTTTGTTTGTCCTTCGGCACTCAATTGCTATGACTTGTGCTCTTGAATCTAATTTTCCCCTTACCCCTATTTGAAATAGGCAAAACCACTTGTAGGAATCTAGTTCTATTATGCCCAAGTGAGTGGTGAGAGCTAAGACACGGTCAGTCAGAGTTTGTTCTAATTCAAAACACTTTGTACACAATCCCTTTGGTCTGTATCCCCTTCTGCAATGTATGACGCAGATTTCATGACAATAACCACATTCAAAATGGATACACGGATAACATGGGCATCCCGGTATTAAACAACTTATTGTATCCCACTCGGTCATGTAGCGCGTCGATGCAGTTTTATCCTTAAGTCTCCTGGGGAAGAGGTCACTTTCCACTCAGGCATCTCTTCCTGATGTGTAATCTTCACCCGAGAAGCATGTATGCAGCCTCTTTCAGCTGTTCAAACTGCTGTGTCTGTGGTTAAAAGGACAAGAAAAGGCTCTTCCCAATGTGGTGTTAGAGGGGTCTCTCTCCACCTTTTTATTAATACTTTGTCTCCTGGTTTTATCTTACGTATAGCAAATCCCAAGGGAGTGCTTTGTGTTATCAGTCCATGCTTTCATAATTCTTGTATATTCTTATTTATTGCTATTAAATAGGGCTGAATTTGGCCATCCTCTATCCTTGGGTGCCCTACTAGCATCCCGTGTTCGTAGGGCATACCATATAGAAGCTCGAAAGATTGATAATCCGATCTCAGAATGAGGCATTGTCCTAATATTTAATAGGGCCAAGGGGAGACATTTTAGCCAAGACATTTTAGTTTCTAGCATTAATTTTGACAACTGGGCTTTTAGCGTCTGGTTCATCCTTTCTACCCGTCCTGAGCTCTGAGGGTGCTATGGGGTATGATACCTCCACCCAATTCCCCAAAGCATCTGCTAATTGTTTGATAATTTTTGATGTGAAATGAGTCCCCTCATCTGAGTCTATATGATCCACTATCCCATATCGAGGTATAATCTCTCCTAATAATATTTTTGACACCGTCTGTCCTGTAGCTTTGGTACTAGGAGAAGCCTCTACTCAATGGGTCAATTGATCTACTATTACCAATAGATATTTATACCTCCCTACTTTAGGCAATTCAGTGAAGTCTATCTGGACTCTCTCAAAAGGACCATAGGCTAGGGGACGACCTCCTAAGAGTGTTTGCCGCGTCCTAGTCCGATTTACCTTTTGACATATCATGCACCCTTGTACCTATTGTTTTACTCATTCATAAATCCCCTTACACCTGAAAAATTTCAGAAATTGATCCACAAGGGCTTGTGTCCCCCAGTAAGTCTGTTGATGAAGTCTTTTTAAAACCTTCCTGGTATAATCCTTAGATATTAATTCTCTCCCATCTGGCAACTTCCATTTTCCATCTTCCAACCTGCCCCCTATCTTTTCGTGTTCTTCAATTTCCCTTTGAGAAGGACATGAGGGATATTCCTGCACTTCACCCTCCTCAATATCCGGAGTGTTTATCACCAAAAATGCTGCCTTCTTAGCTTCCCTATCTGCCCAATTGTTTCCCTGAGTTTGGAATTGCATTCCTACCTGGTGTCCTTTTAAATGCACAACAGAAATTGCCTCAGGCTCTCTAATGGCTTCTAAGATCTGTTTTATTAACTCCTCATGGACCAACCCTCGTCCATGAGTGCTGACTAATCCTCTCTCTTCCCAAATTTTCCCAAATGTTTGTACTACCCCGAATGCATATTTGGAGTCTGTAAAAACTGTCCCTTTCCTTCCTTTTAACCTTTTTAGTGCCCATAATACTGCATATAGTTCACAAGCTTGTGCTGACCAACTGGCACTTAAAGGACCTGATTCTACCACTTTTCCTGATCTCCCATCTACAATTGCATATCCTGATTTTCTTTTCCCTTGTATGACTCTTGCTGATCCGTCTACAAACCATTTTTCCCCCTTTTCTAATTCTTCTTTTTCCAAATGTGGTCTTATCTTTGTCTGAAGTTCTACCATTTCTGCACAGTCAGGAATAGGCCCTTCTAACACTTCTCCAAACAGAAACTGGGCTGGGTTTTGAGCTGTAGTTGTCCCTAACTCCAAACCAGGTGAGTGAATTAATATTGCTTCCTGTTTTAGAAGCCTAGCATCTGTGAGCCATTTGTCTGCTTTTTGTTGTAAGATGCTGCTTACATTATCGGGGGTATATACTACCAAGGGTGCTCCAAAGGTGATTTTCTTAGTGTCTTCTACTAATAAAGGCACTGCCACAATTGCTTGTAAGCAAGTTGGCCACCCCCAGCTCACAGGGTCCAGAAGTCTTGATACATAGCCCACAGGTTTCTTCCTGCCCAATCTTGAGTGAGCACTCCATGAGCAGTATGGTTGCTAACATCTATGAATAACTGAAACTGCCTCTTTACATCAGGAAGACTTAATACTGGAGCTGATATAAGTGCCTCTTTTAATTCCTTGAATCCTTCTTCGTCTTGTTCTGTCCATTTTAGTTTATCTGTAGTCAATTTTTCATATAAAGTGTTACCTTTTCACTGTACCCCTCAATCTACAATATCCCAAAAGTCCCAATAGCTGCCTGACTTCTCTCTTTGTCTGCGGGGAAGGTAAGGAAATAATACCTGCTATTCTTTCCGGATCTAACTTCTTCTTTCCCTTTGTGATCCAATGTCCCAGGTACTTAACCTCAGGTTCAGTAAACTGCAATTTTGCTTTTGAGACCTTTATCCCCTAGGAAGTTTAATAATTCTATGGTTCTTGACCTGACGTCTTCCTCATTTGGGCCAGCTTTTAAAAGGTCATCAGCATATTGTAGAAATTTAATCCCCTCTTTCAGTGTAAATTGGCTTAATAATTGTTCTAAGGCTTGACTGAATAGGTTCAGGGACTCTACAAATCCCTAAGGAAGGGATGACCACCTGAGCTGTTGCTTTCTGTTTGTTTCTGGGTCCTCCCACTGAAAGGCAAAGTAATCTCGACTTTCTTCAGCTAGGGGACCGGTCCAGAAGGCATCCTTTAGGTCTATTACACTATACCAGATGTCTTCAGGGGAGACTCAGTTTAAAAGAGTATATGGGTTAGCTACCACGGGAAAACGTGTTCTCATTCTTTCATTCACAGCCCTCAGGTCTTGGACTAACCTGTAGCTCCCATCCGTTTTCTGTACTGCCAGTATAGGTGTGTGATGTCTTGACATACAAAGTTCTAAGGTTCCCTTTTTCACCAGATCATCTATCACAGGTTTCAATCCCCATCTTCCCTCCATGGGAATGGGATATTGCTTTATCCTTATTGGATCCTCTGGTCTTTCTATTTCGATAAAAATGGGCTCCATTTCCAGCCTCCCTGCTTTCCCTTGAGTGTGCCAGACCTTTAGATTTATCCTGTTCTCGTCTTCTGTAGTTAATTTATACAAACTTACTACTAGTTGAGAACCTTGCACTATTAAATTTATTCCGAGGGCTACCATCAGATCTCTTCCTAATAAATTATAGTCAGCTTCTTTTACTAACAACATATTTCCTAAACAAATCTTGGTATCTGATTCTATTTCTACATCCTTGATCACCGGGACTTTAAAGGGTTCACCTTTTGCACCTATGACCAGTACTGTGTCTTTGCTTTTTGCACACCCTGGTGGTAGCTGCTGGAGAGTGCTCCTTTTGGCTCCCAAGTCTACCAAAAATAACAGCTCCTCCTTTTGGGGTCCAACCTTTAGTTTTATCAAGGGCTCCTTGGATGTTCTTGACCCCAAAATAAAAAGCCCCTGACATCTCTAATCTTCTTGAAACATCTTATCTCTCATCCTTTTCAAACAATCTTTTCCATACGTCCTTTTTTCTTGCAATAGAAGCATTCAGGGATTTCCTTTTGATTACTGGGGTTCTGCCTCTGCGGGGGCGACTGTCTCCTTTGGGTATCCCTTTTCACAGGATCACGGGTACGTTCCTGCTTTTGCACTTCTCTGACAACTGTGACTAACACCTTAGCCTGAACCCTTTGTTTTTCCTCATTCCTTCTCATATAAACCTTCTGGGCTTCCCTGAGCAGTTCTTGCAATCCTTTTTCCTGCCAGTGTTCTATTTTTTCAAGCTTCCTTCGTATATCATCCCATGATTTCACTACGAATTGGGTTTTTAACAGTACTGTCCTGGGGTGGTGATGTTTCTTATCCCAATATCGTGCCTGTTCTATGTTGTGTCTGGCAGCTGCGCGCCCCCCCCCCCCCCCAAGCTGGCTGTTTGCGGGGGTGGGGCTGGCTCTTGGCTCTTTCTGCTTTGGCTGCTGGCTGCTGCTTCGCTTTGCTTTTGCTGCTCGCTGCCGTTCTTTCTGGGGTTTTTTGTTTTTTCATTTCTTTTCTTTTCTCCTTTCTTTCTTTCTTTCTTTCTTTCTTTCTTTCTTTCTTTCTTTCTTTCTTTCTTTCTTTCTTTCTTTCTTTCTTTCTTTCTTTCTTCCCTTTCCCTGAAGATCATTTGGACCGCCTCCTTGACCTGACCTGGGAACGTCCGGGAAATCGACAGAGTCTGAAAAGAGAAGCTCGGTGCCTGCCCCCGTCACAGCACTGCCTGAGTCTGTANAGAAGCTCGGTGCCCACCCCCGACAAAGCAAACTGCCTGAATCTGTTTCTTTGTTTTTCCCTGTGTTGGGGGTTGTGTTTTTTTTTCCCTCTGTTATTTGTTAATAAATAGGTTTTTTCCACTTTTCCTCCAAGGAATTTCTTCTCGCCCTGAGTGCTGGGAGGAGGGGAGGTGGAGGTTTGTTTCCTAGGGGGCTCCTTTTGGAGATTTTCCTCTAATTTGTCCTAAACCAGGACAGAAATACTTTTGGTTCCCTGACGGGGAAATCGACCAGAGAAAGTGGAAAAAACT